>JAHZMT010000219.1:0-49813 GCA_027743785.1 Sinhomidia bicolor
TCATAATATCATCATCATCATATTATATAGTTTCCTTCCTTTTTTCAAACTAACGAGAGCACTGCAGAAAAAATAGCACAGAGTTAAAGTAGTGACTTGACTTGGCAATGCATGGTGAGTAAAGAGAGTGAATGATTATTATCAGATCAGTAGATCGGATCAGTAAATCTGTTCCATTGCAAAAAAAAATCTCCACAAAGAGCATTGAAGTTTCAGAGTTGCCTTTTTCCCTCTGACGAACTTCTTTTTCATTTCTCAACAATCTCGCATTTATGATCATCAGTACGACCGCCGTCAGCAAAGTGTGTGTACATACGCGATTGAATGGCTGAATGAGCAGTTAAAAAGCGTGCTCAGTTTCTGCTCAGTTAAACTTGTGAACGAGAGAGAATCTTCTTTTGCATTATTATAGAATTGCAAGCGCTTATTCTCAATTTTTTTGGGGCTTATCATCACCATCATCCTCATCATGGCATAGAATGCTTTCAAGCAAAATAACAAAATTCAAAATCGGAAAAAGACAGCGACGTGAACTGCATCTCTAATAAGCAGGTTTCTCTTATCTCGTCTTCTTTTTGACACTGCTGAACTAAATAGGATTGTGTGCTTTATATATACGATACGCTGTGTGTTCATTACGTACGGAGAAAAAAAAGAAGAAAAAAATATAATATCGTGAGGAGGAGTACAATGATAATAGTGCACACACAACGTATACATACACTAGGAACTTCATAGTGTTTTTGTGTGTGTACGTTTTTTTGCGGAAGTTGGTTCCGATTAGTTTTGTGGGCAGGAGGAGGAATCTTCTTTTTTTTCTCTTTGCTTCTTGCATAACTTACATATCTGATCTGATCTGAGAAAAAGTAATACACACACACACGACACAGCAGCAAGTAGCCTTGTCACTTTTTCCCCTATATACTTATATATACCAGTAAGCTACCGGTACGGTGTGGCTCAGAAGAGTAAAGAGAAGAAAAGTGTGAAAATAGGCAGTAGTTGCAGCAGCAGAAGAAGCAGCAACAACATAATAACAGCAACGTGTGTAATTTGTGTAAGAAAATTCATGAGCACACACATAATATATCACTTTTGGCTACAGATCACATCTTGAGAATCTTCTCTCTTCTAAACTCTCTAGCAGATCAGCAGCAGAATCATGTCTTGTTGTGTTATTGTGGACTTTTCTTAACACGATTGGAAGGGTGCAGCAGCAGCATAAAGTATAAAAGAAAAGAGACAACAACAAGAACAACAAAACGGAACACAGAGAGATTCTTCCGACTTTTTATTCAACTGCATTAATTTTCTGACTTATATTGTTCTTGGATGGGTGGGTGAGAGGAAATAAGAAGAGGAACAGCAGAATAAACAAAAAAAAGACTGACGGTAATAATAAAGAATCTCGAGAGAGAAGAAAAGGAGAACAAGTGGATAATAATTTTATCATCATCTTTTTTTTCTTCCTTGCCAGACTGACTGACTAGCAAAGTGAGGAAAGGGGTGCAATTTGCACATATTTTATTCTTTGTTTTTCTTAATATTATTAAATTGCAGCGAAAACAGCACAGCAGCGTAGCGCACTACTACGTAATTTTATTCAGAAGCACGAATCAACAAAAGTTATACGTGCCGTCATATAGAGAAAATCAAAGTAAATCAACAACAAAGTAGAGAGAGCACAAGATGCTTTCTCCAAGTTGATTAATGTGCTGACACATAAAAACATTTTTACGCGTGTTTCATAATGTCCTCCTCTTGTTCTTCCTTTTTTACTCGTGTCTCCTATTGTTCTGCTGTGTAGCCTTTGAGGAAGCAAGAAAGAAGCAAAACGAAGATAATAATAACTAAACTACAAGACATATATTTAACGGCACGTTTTATGCAGTAGTCCAATATCACTTCCACTTTCGTGCTTGTTGGTTGTTGTAAAAAAAGAAGGACAATATGGAGCAAGAAGCTGCAATAAAGTAATCGAGAAACATGAAATATTGATAGCAGAATACAAAGAAGAAAGAATCTGTTTATTTGGTCGTCTCTTCTTAAAAACACTCCATACAACTTTCAGTCAGCACCTCTTCTGTACATAATTGAACTGTGGCAAAAAAATCTACCTGGCTACTGACTATAGTGACCGTGCCTGTGTTATTCTATCGACCACTTTTTTATCGCTGTTTATCGCTTTTCCTTTCTACTACTTTGTTAATTAGTTTAACTGGAACTGGAGCATTAAAGTTCTTCTACTTCTTCTGTGCTTTGAGAGATCAACCAAGTCAAAGACTCGGCTCAGCTATGTACACACGTGTTTCACATAAAAATATGGCCTTATGGCAATAAGCTACTTTGCTTCGTGGTTGGTTTAGCTGGTGTGTTTTTTTTACTTTCTAGTACCAATAGAGTAGTACTTTTTTGGCTTCATCAATTTTGTATTATCAAGCAGATCTACTTTTTCTTACTTGTATTTTGTCTACGTGCTTTGTCTATGAATAAACCATAGAATTTTATATTATTTGACGAGTGCACTTTCACGAAAAAAAAATCGACCAAGATGGGGATGGGAGAAGGACCTTTTACTACAAGTGAAGACTTTTGGTCAGTTGATAAGATTGTCTTTTAAAAATGCAGCATATATAAAAAAGCAAACATAATGTATCAACATAACATTATATAGTATCAAAATATTATATAGCTTCTATATGTGTACTACTCAACTGTGCATAATATTATAAACAAAAGTCATTTAGATATTGTGTTTGTGTGTGCATTTCGTTTTTTTGTGTATGTTCGCCAAAAACTAAAAAAAGTATGTGGCCATCAGCATCAAAAATGTTTCCTGTAATCTAATATACTTTTATACCTTATGTACCTAAATAAAACGCGTGTGTGTGTGCGTGTCTATTCGCCGGAACAAAGTACTTCCAATCGCGATGATGATAATATTAATGCGTGTGTGCTCTAATTTTTTTTCTTCTAAACTTCTCATTGAGGACTTCCCATCATAATAACATGCAATATAATGGTTTGACACTGACATTTCCTAACTGATAACGTTATAAGTAAACAGCAATATTTTAAATCTGCCCAAGTTTAACACTATCTATTACCTATGCTAATTTTTTAAAGTCTGTTTAGATGCCAAAATTTACATATTAACAAAATGACTGCAATTGAATATGTTGTATCTGTGTAGGAAAACCCACAGCGTACTTTAAACTAATTACGAAAACATGCTTTACCTACTTTTTTGTTGTAATCTCTTAATGCATATGTATGTATATGTTCCAAAGTCGATTCTAATCTACCGTTGGATATTAATTACATTCTTAACCGCATTTTTTGTATTTTGTTAATCTGATCTCAAAGAGAGGTTGAGTTTTAATGTTTGAACAAGGTATTCTTACCAAAGATTCAATGAGTTATCGGTTTCTCGATAAAACCAGGCAGTATAAATCTGTCCGTTTCTGATTTTTTTTGTGGCAAGAAATAGTAGTTTCATAATAATCACTTTTCGTAGTACAGCCATTAATCATTCGAGTCTTCTTGACCATTCTCAAAATCTAGAGTGGTCTTATTCATTCATGTATGCAATAAAAAATACTTAAGGGACTATGCCGCTAGTAATCTAAAAGTAATCTAGCAGGATAGGATGGAAGATGAAGATTTAAGATGGTGAACAGGATATATTACGTGTGCATACTTACCTTCTGAGCACTTAAAGTGAATTATTTGTTGCTTGCTGGCCACTGCTGCTGTAGCAGTTAAACTAAACTAAATTTACGCAGACAGCAGCCGGTAACGCAATCACTTTTGCTCTCAATGTAACGCTTGAGTGATCTCATGTGCAAGTAATTTCATCGACTGGCATGATGATGATACTGATCTTTACGGCCATTTAAGTCTACTCAGCGCAGACTTACGATTACAAGCAATTTCTGTGTACCTACCATTATTAATACACCTTCCCTTTCGTTTGCCCTCCTTTTGGTTCTGCTGCTATACACACTCGCAAAACAACAGCTACTACTACTACATTCCTTGCTGGCTTATGTATAGCATAATACTACAATTTTTTGTTCTATGACTTTTCCATGTCTGTAAGTTCCTTGTTTGCACATTTGATGTGAACAAATGGTTGAAAAAAAACCTCATGTACCAAACTACATTTAGAAAAAAGATGATGATTTTAAAGCTATAATTGGCTTTTAGACTAATTAGTTTTTATATACCAGTATTATTATTATAGCCTGCAGCTGTGATATCGGCTTTGTAATACAAATAGCAACTTTCAACCTATCGCCGTTTGTTGTACACATCATTAAAAGCTTTGGTACATCTTAAATGATGCAGTACAACAAATATATAAATGGGTAGAGAGATAGCGAAAAAAGTGAAATGGTAAACAATAATTAATGCAACAGGCTAATTTATTACATTTTTAAAAAGATCTGTGCAGTATATAACATATTATTATACCTTTAGCAAGTAAGTTAGCAGGCTCACACTAACATTATTTATTGCAAGTATAATGAATAAACTAATGATACAAGTACTGATGATCATAATGATAATATTATATTGTACTTACATACTGCGGTAAAAAAACTGCATATCAGTCAAACAAAAAAAGTAATAAGATCATCAAACCTTTTTGTCCGTCCCTCTATCAATATTATGCATCAAATATTTAGAATTACATACATACTATACGTTGTCGTCGTCAGTTTAGTTGTCCAAACTCACAGCTAGCTCCTTTCTGCATTTTAACAAAACCAACATTTTTTACTGTATTCTACAGTTTTATTTTTTTGACATCTGTAATCCTGTTTTTTTCTGTGTTGTGTTCACTAGTTTCAGATTAGTCATGCATAATTTCATTTCGACAACGGATTTGTAGCAGCAGCAGTCAGTTTCATTCAACTTTGTATTGTATAAGCTTAATGATCTATTCAGAGAAACAGAATGCTTAGAAAGTGCTTTTTATTGGAATTACCATTTATTTCGTTTTTGTGCCGCAAAATAGCAAAAATGTGTGTGTAGTTTTGAGCAGAATAATGTGTATAGTTGTTTACTGTCGATAGAGTTTCTAGTTTCGCAAAGAGCGTAATAGAATCGTTACGTTCAGCATCGCCAACAACGTCAGTTTCTTTCAAAATGGTGGGTGTCGTCGAGTGTTAATTAACTTTTCCAATACTTTGAAAATCTCTTTGGTTAAATAAAACAATAGTACCTAATATGGTTTCCTAGATGTTTGTAGATTCTATTTTCGGAAAGAGTCTTTTGTAATGTAGTTTTGCTTGTTTCGCAATAATAGGGAGGCAGAGAGAGATATATTTGAAGTGTGGGTTTCATAATGGATAGGTAACTCAATTTGTGCGGTTGAACAAATCACAAGAATATCTCAATCTCGCACTCGCGAGTAGTGAATTGTGTATCCAAATATTAATAATGTAGATTGTGTAATTAAGACTTTTCCAGTAACTTCATAATGATAGGTATCTGGTTAAAAGCAAAACTTGGAATAAATACACATGAAAATTTCACCACCTATTTTCAGCTTCCTTCCTCTGTAATTTATACAATAATTTGTGCTCAGTGGTGGTAGTTGGTTGGTAGTAGTATTTATTTCATACCATTTCAAAAGCTACGTCTATTATATATCTATCTAGCTGGCGTGTTGGGTAACATGCAACTGATTGGTTTAGTTCCATGATGCATGTTTTTCCTAATTTCCCTTCTTTTGTCATTAATCTTATCAGTCTTCATACGCTAGCATTGAACTTGCCATTACACTGTCATCAGAAGAAACACATTTTCATTGTCTGCGCTATCAAGTAATTTATTTGGCATTGAACAATGCATTCATGGACAATGCCACGTCGAAATAAATTCAACTAGTGCCACATATGTCTAGAAAAATTACGCGCTACTATTACCTAAACACAGCAATTTCCCGGTATTTTTTTCAGTACTGAAAATAAAGAAAGATTACTGCTCTCTCCTTGCCTTTGACAAAAAAACGAAGCCTTATCATCAGCAAACAGCAGCAGAGCAACATTTTATACCGCTTTACTTCACTACATCATTACAACATGCTTCCTAGCAGCATAATGGTATACCTACACGCTCTGTATGCAGCATTTTACCCTGGATGATGATGATTAGTGAACCAAAAATTCAAAGAGAAAAGCAGTGCCCTTGTAACTTAATTAACATATTTGACATTACGCTTGTCTAGGAGTCGCCAGCAGCGAAGCGTAAAATAATTATTCAAAAAGCGGCAGCAAAAATAAACTTTAACAAGTTAATGAAATAAATGGCACAGTGGCCTATTCCTGTGCTACACGCAACGTAACATTTCCAGTCTGAGCTACAAAAAAGAGCACCTCCTCTCTCATCATCATCATCATCATCTTACAGTTTACATATTATTATTACTCCAACTTTCAACAAAGTCCTCTTTTGTAACATAATACTTTATGTAACTTTTTTAAAGGGAAAAAGGTTTCAAAGAAAAGATGCTCTCTTGTTATATTATCAATGAGCATACAGTACATAATGAGCACCTACCTAGGTATTATATGTATTTGTGTGTAGAAAAGTCAAGCTGTCTTGTACAAAATGATAGATCTAATTTGTAATTACATTATCATCATGGCATGGCAAAACTTGCTGTTTTTTTGGAGTAAGTCGAGCATGATGTGTGCGGTAATGAAGATAGGGCGGGACGGACTGGGACACACTTTGAAAAAATATATATTTTATAGACAGAATGTTTAGTTGGAACTCAGCAACAAAAGAGTTATTAGTAGTTTTTCTCTGAAAGAAAATGAATTGCACAGTTGTTTCAATGTTGTAATAGTGCAAGCCCATGAACAAAAGGGCTATTATGATAAACTTGGAACTTTTAACTTGATGAATGCGTCAACAACAAAACATTGATCGTGATTATTCCTTCACGTCTTTCATGGACATTGCATAGAGCTTACGGGGGATTATAGATTTTACTGACAGAAACACAAGGCGAAGGCTATATACACATACATACACACATACTTTTTTAATGGAACTTGTAGTGTGGAATAATAAGATACAGTTAGCGAAAAAATACAAGGCGCGATATTTATTATATGATCGTTATTTGCCCGCACTTACATTTGCATTAGCTAATTCACTTGTGTACTTTTTGAGTGTTCCTAGTAAAACGGTATATTATGCAAATTGTATCAGCAGCAGTACAGTAGCATCATCATCATCATCATCCTTCCCAACCATTTAGCTGCGTGCTTCCACTTTCGAGACAACTTAGTTAGCAAAGTTATTATAGTGTATTTTGCAACATTTTCTTTTTTTACTACTTGTACCTGCATTATCTGTTTTACCAGTGCAAATGCTACATTTACACCATTGCTGCTAAAAGTTCAGGATTTTTGAAAGCTCAAGGTCAATAGAATTAATGTCTCGTGTTTCGCTAGTATATATTGTATGTACTATCACTGATGAGAAGAATGAGGCAACATAACTTGGTGACACAAAATGGCATGTGGCATGTTAGTTTTTTTCGCTTCTTCCCCGCTAATAACTACATGTAAAACTATTATATATATTTTTTCATTATTCTTTTCCCTTCTTTCTTTCTTTCTGTCTTTCTCTTTTTCCTCCCCACCACTTTACTACTACTACTGCTTTTATTTCACTCACTTTTTTTCTCCTTTCAAAGTGATGACGTGCGCTAGTCTTCAATCCTCTTCAACATTTTTTCAGCAAGTTTCTGTGTACGTGTTGGTTATATAAAAACCATCATTCTTTTTTCAACATATTTTAGCAAATCTCTGATGGCTGCCTGCTGATGAGCAACGCGAAATTCTAGCTTGCTAATAATATCTTCAGTTTTTTCTTTTGACTTTTTTTTATCCATTCTTCTGTCTCGTGGTAGTAGATATGGTGGTGTCACTCTTTCTTCTCATAATTTTTGTTTCAAACGCAATAATCCCAATATAACTTCAACTTATGCAAACACTTTGTATATCGCACCTCTACCTTCTTACAACATGGTTTATTTGTTTTCTCTATGCATTAATTAACTCCCGGTTTTACAGGTCATAAATATATTATCGTGCATGTGTTGTTTGTTGTTGACGACATTCAGGATAATATCAAGTTACACAAGAGGGAAGCTGTAAAGTTCTGAGCGTCTTCTAAATTTTTTATTTTATAAAACACTTGGGTGTGTGTTTTAGCTGAAATATGTGATAATGAAGTGATTTTCTGTCCAAATACATCGGCAGCGTGCCATCTTCAAATCTCCTAAAAATAGGAAGAATGTGTAGGGAGCACGAGCCTGGGCTCGCTTTTCTCCTCTCAGCAGCCACTGAATTTGCTGAGATGCTTTGTACGAAACTTGGTTGAAATTTAAAAATGATAGTCTGCAAAGTGTATGTCTGGATTTAAGCGTGCTCAGTTTGAAAATGCTCCTATGGCTGCTGGCAATTCCCATTACTTATGTATAAATATTAGTCGAGTTATGGAAAAGGTTATCTCATCTCATTGTCATTTGTTCAAAAGTCGAGGTCAAACTGTAACCTAAAGTATTGGGTTTGTTGGAACAAGTCGATGACTCTCTGGCTGTTGGTTGGTGGTGGTGTCACGGCATTCGGCGTTCATTGTATGATGATGGCAGAAAAGAGAAAAACAAATGGGACACTTGGGTACTCTCATTCTTTTGTGAATGTATCACGGTCGGCTGGTTCTGCTGCATTTATCATACATGACATGAGACCGCATGTGTGTGTACAACAACGGCGGTGGCGGTGGTGGTGGTGGCTAGAACTAAAAAGAAACTTCAGGCAAAAAGTTGAAGGTGTGGGGGTTATTGTCTTAGAAACTTTTTGATTCCCTGAGGTCCTTTGATTCATTTATGATAATGGAATAAATAATCAGTTTTTGTCCTCTCTTCTATCCAATACCGACTACCTTGTAAATAGGCTCTTCTTCCCTACCTACCTCTTTACTTACAAGCATCAAGCATAATTGAAAGCACCATCCTTTTTCTCACGGCAGGCAGCATACGCGACGCTTAAATAGGCTTTTTAAAGAGGATCACCAGAAACCGTAACGCAATTATATTGCTTTAACCATATAAGTATACCTATACCCTTAATCCCTACTGTGAATTTTTCACTTTTTTAAAGAATAGCGTGTTTTGTTGTTGTAATTGCTTTGGTTCGTTTAAAATATGCATGTTTATTGCCATTCCTTAGTTGTGGTTGTTGTAGTTGTATGTACAAGTTTTGTTACAGATTTTCTGTCAATTTGACAGTAATTTACAACTTTTTGGATTTTTATTGCTTTTCTTTTTATACAAATAATGTTTTGTCTATTTTGTGTGTAGGCGAGGTCTCGTAGTAGAGAAACGGGGCAGTAAGGACGGAGGCGCTACTACTACTGGAGCCGGCAGCGGAGAAAGCAATAATAATAGTGGAGGTGGTGGAGGCTGCAAAAGCAAGGAGAACGAGAACAACAACGAACCCAATAAGAATACCAGTCTCAGCAATTCCAATAATAACAACAATGACGAGGCAGCTGAACAACAATACAACAAGAGCAATAGTATAGTTACTGACGTCAACAACAACAACAACGAGAACTGCTTTCACCACATTACAATGACCAGTGAGGATCTTCTCCAGCCGGGGCATATTGTCAAAGAAAGATGGAAGGTGGTAAGTAGCCAATTCCCAATACCCGAGAAATATATTGCTAGAATTATATGAGCTTTTTTTGTGCAAAAAGAATCCCATTTTCCCAATAAGATTCTTACTCTGGTTTTATTGCATTTCTTTACACAACTAGTAAAAAAAGTTTTTCTTATGAAAAGGGTCGTAAATCGTAAAAACTTCAATTTCACACACCAAGCAATATCGTTACAAAAATAATATTAGTGTTGACAGTTGTGTGTGTATGTGTAGTGTGGGGTAATTCATCGCAATATTTATTTTCTTTATTGAATCTTTATGCCCGTTTTCGTTTTCCTCGCTTTCCGCCTTATTTCACTCATATTTTTTTCTTCTTCTCTGTCGTCTTCTAAACCTCAATCGTATTTTCTTCTCTTTACACAATTTTTTTTCTAGGTAAAAAAGATTGGTGGAGGTGGATTTGGCGAGATCTACGAAGGCGTAGATCTGGTCACGAAGGAGCAAGTTGCTCTCAAGGTTGAATCTGCGAAACAGCCGAAACAGGTGCTCAAGATGGAAGTGGCCGTCCTCAAGAAACTTCAAGGTGAGCCCTTTACTGTACTCTGTGCAGTAAAACACAATCAATGTAACATGATAACACAAGATGGAAACATACATATGAGAATATAGTAGCAAAAAAACGCAAGCGAACCGTATCCTTGCGGTTATCTCTCGCTCTCTCTCCCACACATGTGTTCNTATTCATATGAGAATATAGTAGCAAAAAAACGCAAGCGAACCGTATCCTTGCGGTTATCTCTCGCTCTCTCTCCCACACATGTGTTCGCCATAAAAGCTTTACCATCATTTTCATAGTAAATGATCGAGACACACACAGACAGACATTTAGAATTCGCCCATGCAAACATAAACGTGTACACAAGATAGTTAAGTTATACAGTGTACAATGTTTGCGGTATGGTTTTCCCCTTTAATAGTTAAATGTTATCGTGGCAGTTTGCCTCGATCTTGGACTATAAAATACAAACGCAATTTGTCAAATATGATTGATGATTGAATGGATGGAAGAGGGAAATAGCAAGTTGCCTATAAGATCTGCATGCTATCTTGTATGCATGAGTGAATTTCTTACATTGGAATACACTTGCATAACATCTTCCATGATGTATATAAATGATAATATAATTTGGGGTAATTTTCATGTCATTTTGCCCTCCTTGTCATCACAATATTGTATGCATGCAAAAAGAGTGATAATAATATAATATTATAATATACCTAAGTACATATACATGATAAATGCGTCAAACGTCGTCATTACAAATGTGGTTAACTTTCTTTTTGGAGAAAAAAGCACTTATTCTTGAAGAAAATAACTAGTGCATGAAACCAGTCGGTATAGTATTATTACCTATGCTGATTAGGGTAGAGCAGACCGATACTCGGTAATTTTTTTTATAGAAAATCATGTCTCCCGTCACGTGAGTAAAGTTTTATTTTGCGTAACTAAAGTTTTTATTATGTGCATGCAAAGGAAAAGCAAAATTTGCAGGGGAATGTACGACAACGACAATGACGAGGGCAGGCATAAATAGGCAACTAGTCTAATAAACTTGATTTTATCTCTGTATACTTACAATCTCTCTCTCTCTCTTTCTCTCTTCCAATTTACCTCCCACAACTTCCATCATGGGAAAAAAAACTTTGAGCTGAATGTGACGGTTGAGCAAACAAATGAATAAAGCTGTTGGAAAGTAAAGTTCATTCTTTCCTAAATATATCATATCATATGTAACAACGCAATAACGTGTCACTTTCTATACTTTACCAAGTTTTGTGTAACAGGAGTGTTGAGGGGATATAAATATTTTATTAGAAACTCCTTATCACTCTGCAAGATTACAAATGCAAGCTGTGCCATCATTCAAACTTTTTTTATGATGGCGAAAAAGTATCCAAAATAGATTAGGACTATCGCGACGACAAAATGTGCACACATTTCTACGACTTTTACCATCATCTCTTTACGCCAGTTAGCATGCAAAAAGTACATGGTAGTTTGTCATATAAGGTATCAGAACAAAATAATAAAATATGCATATAAAAAAGGTATACATTTTTTATTCTCGTGTTGAATTACGTGTACGATGATCACGATGCTTACGATCATCACTTTTTTCTCTTTCTCTCTCTCTCTCTTTCAACATTTCCTCATAAAATTGTACAATGAAGGCTTTTTCCTTTTTTGTGTATGTTTACAAAGCGGAAATTACATTTTGTCCTTGTCTGTTTGTCTATGTGGAAATGTTATGGTTTATAATATTTTTGAATAATGATAATACACTGGCATAGGTAATAATGATAATAACGAGAGTTTTCCGAGAAAGGGGATCTAATGCGGAAGCTCCAATTATGTCATTTCTGAGAAAAAGCAAAATGTTTTGCTTTTGTGAGCTTTTAGCAAGGTTTACATTTGTCTGTCTTGTTTGCTAGAAGAAGATTGTGTGTGTGTGTGTGTGAATGGAAACGAAAGATAGGATAATAGGAAGAGGAAAAATATGCTATTCGTTTGAATTTGTAGAGATTAGATAAAAAAAAAGTTGTATAGGTAATAGGTATATAATGTATAGGTTGTCTAATAGGATTTCGCCCCTATCGTCAATCGTCAAGTGGAGTTTGACGACTTTTACGCATGTTGCATGTCATGTGATGTGTGTAGCACTGTGTACACGACGACGTTCTTTAATGTCTGTACACTGCATTAAATCTGTCGAATTACGTACCTAACAGACTAATAGATACATGTACTACGATGGGGATTCACCAGTGTTTTTATTTGGCTTCCAATTTGGTAACGCCCAGATTGGAATTCACAGCCAAAAAAATTCAATATAATAATAAGTGCGTGCACTCAATACATGTGCTCAATAATATAATGCACTCAAAATGAAATATATTGTGTAGTGAAGATAATGAAAAAAGGATCAGGATTTAGAGAGTAGCTCAAAAAGTTGAAAGCTTATTGGAGGAAAAAGTCAAACTTTATGGGCTCTTTTTCAATATTTTATTAGAATGGGAACCCGGAAGAAGAAGAACTTGAAATTTAACGTTGTATTAAAGTATCATAAGTGTTTACCATGATTCCACTTTGGGATATCAAATTGGAAAAGTTAAACATCAATTTTTGATGAGCCCAGAACCAATGGCAATTGCTAATGTTGTAAAATAAACTAGAGTAAAATTAGGTATATTCATTTTGTAAGCATGCATCCAACAGTTTGAAAATTACTACTATAAATTTAAACAAGTATGATGGTGATAGATGCAGTTTTCTCACAACCAACTTGTTATTGGGTTATTTCACGCATTTTTCACTTCTTCTTCCATCAATCCATTCTTTTGCCACATTAGCTATTTTCCCTATAAAATTTTTTACTAACAAGTCATAGACATTTTTACTGGTATGAGTTCCTATTCACTTTCCATTAGCACATCACTTTACTCATGCTCACATATAGGAAAAACAGTTCTAAATTAAATAAATGTCATTTGGAAGAAAACATTCTCTAATGGCGAAAATGTGTGATGTTTTTTTCATGTATGCTGTATGCAATATAATGTGGTTGTTGGTAAGCTTTGTAGAATAATGGAACGGATGACTGTTTCAAATAATACATTACAAAACTTGAGAATTGCCTTGTATACTTGCTTAGGTATGCATGTAACATTTTTTCTTACGTATAAACAAAAAAATCAAGTCAAGTCAATGACATATGAGGTAACTCAACAGTCGAGCCATCCTTTTTTCCATATTATCATTCTTCTTGGTAATATGTTTGTGTGCTGATTACTGCTCACCATGTTGAATGCTGATATTATATTACTTGCCCTTTTTATTACATAGCACAATCCAATTACTACTACTGCTACTACTATTGCTATTGCTGCTGCGTGCGTTTCGTTTTTCTTCAAGAGAAATTAAAATACAAATTCTTCACTCATTTTCTTTCCAACTGACTTTTTGACAGAGCTTGTCTTTCTGAGTAATTCTTGTTGCGAAAATAACGGTTTTCTTTTTCCTGGTTTCTCTGTTAAAGAAATACGTTTTCTCTCCCTGGTACAACAACGTACCTAATTCAGTTTTTTAACCGATGAAAGTTCATGTCATACTTTGAAAATGTGTGACTGACTGTTATATCTACGAATCTGCAATAATAATAATAACTCGGACCAGAAATAAAAATGAAAAAATGCATTAAAAGTATTGATTTGCGAATAGTATATGGAAATATTATACAGTTTGTGTAGCGGGTATTATTGGTGTATATATAACCTCATTAGGTTGTCGGGCGGTCACTGAACTATTAGTTTATTTTTTTTATAGTTTTCTTTCGATAATAATCTGCGTATATTTATTTGTCTTTTGAAGATACCATATTATATTGCATTTTGCATATAAATGTTATCACCGTTAGGTACTTAAGTATAGAAAAATAGAGGTGTAGATAGATAGTAGTATAAGTAGTTAGGATTTTTTACGGTAACGACAAGGATGTAAAGAGAAGATACACAGCTGTAATTTCAGAAATTGACTGTTAATGCTAATAATCTGCAGGTTATTTATTTATAAAACCATTTATCTCTTGATAGGTGTAAATTGCCTGGAAAAAGTATGTTGAGCGCTGACTGAATCTTTTAGCATAACCAAAAATGTAACTAGACACAGATAGCTATAGATAGCGTACATGTGCAATAAAAAGCCCTTTTTTCTGCTACATAAACAAACAAAAAATACTGCGTCCTCACTCAAGTAAGTGACTTGAAACATGATGATGTTATTGATTGAAGTTTATCTTGTTTGTCGTGGCATTACCATCCCCAAATAAAAATTGGCATGCAGTCAAACAGCGTCATTTTTTTGTCGTCTTCAACATCGGAACTGTATGTAATATAATGTGTTGTGACACTGCACACAATAATATTCTCTTTCTGTATGGCATGTATTTATTTCTCTGCATCAAACAACATACATATAGACACGTACATTGTGTGCTTACGAAGAAGAAGACAGTTTTCATAATATTTATACAATCCCCGAACTTTGCATTGTTTCTAGAAGAAATGACGATGACAATAATAATTTCATGCAGTAGTTTTCTTTTGTTTTATCTTATCTCATCTTAAAAATTTTGCACTATCATAAAAAAACTAAAGTGGGTGGGACAATGCGAGTTTCCGACTTGGTCATAGTAGAATTTATGAGATTTTAAGGAGATGGAAAAAGACAAGACAATTGCGACAATTTCAAGGTATTCTGTAATCTCCACAGACAAAGAAAAAAATACATACATTGTCACCAAGTGCCGTTTCTTTCATTGAAATCATAGTGCACGTAAAAGTAGCAGTATATTGTGACAGTAAAAGATGCGGACGATGACAAAGAAAAAAAAGTAAAATGTTAAAGTGCGAAGTGTGCTCTAGCAAGTTTCCAACAAAACGCTATTTTATAAATGCATTCCAAATGGCAGAAAACTTTTTAGCATTGTAGATACGAAAAAAAAAGTTTTTTGTATATAATCCCTAGAAGAAGGGAACCAGGTCGTTACAGAGCTTTACGTCCGTCATACTGTTTACTTTGCTTGCTTTGTCTCCTCTTTGTAAAACTCTAAACCTTTTGTTCTTTCTTTCGAGGAGTTTCGTTTGTGAAAGCAAAAAAAACATGTTTATATTAGAAAGAATTGTATATATTTGTAAAGGTAAACCTACTTCTTTTTTTCCACACAGAATATTACTACAAAAAGTTTGTAGGGTGTTGGTGCTGGTGGTGGTGGTAGTAGGAGACGTAAACATGCACACGCGTGTTTCTTTCCTGTTTGTGTACTTTCCTCTGGTGAGATTGTGGATGGATGGATGGGAAAATGATGATTGTACTTTGGTTTTGCTATTCTGCTAATTTTTCAAAGCACGCGAATTTCTTTATCTTTGAAAATATACACCTTTCATATTACATAGTTAAGACAGACACTCTAAAATTAGCTACTCTGTTCTCTAAATACTGAGGGTCTCACCTATCCCCATTCATTCTACTGGCGGAAGACAGAGTACGTAGTAGGCACGCTCAAAAGCACAAAGATGTTTTAAAGCTTTCATTCGATATTATCATGTGTATGTTTTCATAAGCGAGAAAAGGTAAAAGGCGGCTATGTTTATTTTTAAACCCCATTTCCGGATAATCCCAATCTGTAGATTTGTATATGTAGCTACATATTTTTTTCAGTTTCTTTCCTCGTTTTCCCAACAAAAAAATGTGGCAAGGAAAAACAGTCGTTTTTAAAAAAATGTTCAATGTGTTAAAATGGTGACATTAGAAGCTATTTCTTATCGCTCGTTTAATGCTATTTTTTGCTGCTGGAAGAGTATTTTTTGCAGATTGTCTTTTAATGATGATGATGAAACTTTTGCTGGCGAATGAGATTTTTTTTAAACGTTAGAAAAAATGGGAGTTTATACGATTGTATTATTGGGAATTGGAAAGTGCGTGTGTTCTCGTCTACTACATTTGCACTACTAGGAAAAAAGTGAATGTAAATAACCCATAAAAAAGCAAGTGTCAGTGTCTGAAACTAGCGAAGCGATCAGGAAGAGATTCGGCAATAAAAGATGCATGTAAAGTCTAAATAACTATTTTATAACGGAAATTAATGCGTGACGAACAAGACTTGACTAGATTATTCTTTAAGTAGAAAACAAATTGTAGTATAGTATTTTTTTTTTTGATTTTTTACACTAGTCCCAATTTTGACTTTCTGGGATAATTTAATTATCTTTTGTATTGTCAGCAGTCAATTAATTTACTGACTTCTTGAAAAATAAGAAACAGCAACTTGTCTATGTTTTTTGTACTACACACATTCTAATTAGCTCCTATGAAGATGTTTTGAATCTTGTTGATATATGCTGGGAAATTGGAATCAGGACAGAAAATTTCAAAAATAAAAACGCAGCCCTCAACAGTATATCTATCTGGTTGCATCACGAATATATAATGAGTTTAAATTGAGTATAGTAGAAGTATAGACGGGTGAAATTTAAAAGCTATTTAGGTCTTTAGGTTCCCATACGAGAATATATATATATACATATATTTGGATTTTTCCCGTACTTGTTATGAAAAAATGCTAAATGTGTGAAAGAAAAATCTTTACAAGAATTTGAAAATTTACAACAAAAAAATTTAAAGCTTGCAAAACGACTTGAAATATTTTTTAAATTGCATAATTTAAAAGGGTCACTTTTATTATCATCATCTCGTCCAATCTTGATTACAGTCAGGCAATAAGAATAAAAATAAGCTAAACGCCTTACATATTACAAAACTGAGAAAAAAGACATTGAGAGTTCTTCCTACGACATGTGTAATGTGAAGAAGGCATATAACAAGCGTGTTTTACAAAGAGATAGAGAGTGAAAGTGATGGAAGGTCACATTACATATTTAATTCAATTCACCAAAAATAAAAAGTGTGATGAGGATTCGGGGAGGCAGTTCTCATAAATCTATCCTCTTTCATTTGAAAATAGCCCAACAATATTTGGATTAAACTTGCAGTAACACACTACATAATATGTGCTATATCCATATACATATAATATATTCACATAATTATTATACGTACCTACCTACTTTATACACATTCATTTCCCCGCCTCTCCTCATTTTCACTTCCATTACCATTCATTGAAACGAAACGGTTTAGCAGCACACGTATGCCTATATAACATCTCGTATGCATGCACCAGAGGCACCACACTACATTACAACCAATCTTCTGCATCATTAACTTCAAGCAATGCTCTCAATTCCAATACTTTATAGCGCTGTCTATAATATACCTATCAAAGTTATACACACACACACACATGCTTCTATCAAACCTTATAAATCAATGCTTGAAGGGCATGTGTCATTTTTGCAGCACATTCTACCAGATCCTCGAATGAATTCAGAGGCTTCATCAAAACAAAATTATAGAGAACGTGCCAAACGTGCACAAATGCAGCTCGAGTTGAGCTAAAATAATAATAATAATAATAATGAATTCAGGAGGAATGAAATGGATTCATTTTGTATTTATGAATTCCAAAATCATCAGCGTCGTCGTCGCGTCATCAGCATCGTCTTTGGGAATTCTTGGTAGATTTACATTTTGTCAAGTTTGAACATTGCATTTGAGTAAGAAGCTCTCTCCCTCTCCACTACATATTTTCTTATATATTCTGCCAGTTTGGCAAACGCAGAGAATGCTTTTATTATCGTAATACAAAAGCTGTGAGAAAGGAAATGATTGATGATTTGTTTTCCCTACAGCTCTCATCTAATATTATACAGTATTTTTTAAAAGCGAAAGCATGAATATCATCGACGAAAGAAAAAGCACCAGTTGTTTGACTTGAGAAATGAAATAGAACTGGTATTATGTGTAGTTTTCCCAATTTATTATGTTACATCGGATAACATTACTACTACTGGCAATAATATTATATATCCTCATTTGCCACTTGGGAAAAAGCTGCATGCATCAAAGAGGGTCACAGTCATCATATTTATCAAATGTAACGATTAAAAAAGTAGCAGAAAGAAGCTTCTCTTATACTATTTCAGCTGTTTTTCTCAGAGGACTGCTTGACCTGTTCTAATATTTCTGACTGACTGAACGAGCAACTTACTCATGAAAATAGACAGAAACGACACTCTCTGTGGATTTTTATTGCTTATTTGCATAGATTATGTTGGGTATGATTTGACACGTTTGTGTGCAAGTATGCATGTATGTATGTTGAGGGAATCAAATCATTGAAAGGTTTCTAAAAAAGATAAATGCAACGTATTAAAATATTTACACTCATGAAATGTCTGCAGTTGTGTTATAGGTGGTAACCTTATTTTAATAGTGCAAACAAATGAGGTGATATCATCTTTGAGATTGAGAAAAAGAGAGATGCTCGAGTAGGTAGCATACATACCTATTTAAAAAGCCTTAGCAGTTTATCATTTTTTCGGAAATATGGGCCAAGATTAATGACAGTGTAAACATGTAAAACGCTTTGAGAAAAAAGACACTTACCGACTTTTAAACCGTGTTTTCCTTCACCACACATTGAATTATACAGACCGTGATGATATATTATTGATTGACTTGAACAGAGAGACTAATGTTTAAATTCATTTCTTTTTTTAACTATTTTTATATTCTACAGGGAAGGATCACGTATGTCGTTTCATCGGTTGCGGACGAAATGAGCGTTTTAATTACGTTGTGATGCAACTTCAAGGTCGTAATTTGGCAGAACTGAGACGTGCCCAACCGCGTGGAGCCTTCTCATTATCGACGAGCCTTCGTCTAGGACAACAAATTCTGAAAGCTATTGAAAGCATTCATGAAGTCGGATTTCTTCATCGGGATATCAAGCCGGTAAGTGAATGGAATAAGTACTCGTAAAAGTTTAGTAATAAAAGTTAAAATGAGTCTGCGAATCAGTCACCGACTCACACAGTCAAAAACAGAAAAGTGTAAACTGTGCAAATGGGTATGCTACTGCTGTGAGCAATAGATATGCAAACCAATTCTTACGCTTAAACTCGCTTGTATATATTTACGCTTTTATTCATTTTTCTAGTTAAGTACTTTCATTGTTCGTTTTTTCTATCCGTGGTTTTTTTGCTTTTGCTGCTTTTTCTTGCGTTTTCCCTACCGCATATTTTTTTCTACTCTCTCGCTCTCTACTACTTTCCAACTACTGATGGAATCGAATACCACGAAAATCAATTTTCAGCACAAAAATGCAAATTAGAATCTATTCTTAGCTCTCGTTTTCCCAGAGGAACGTAACGTAAAGGAAAAAGTAAAGATTGGTTTGGAATGCAAGTGTATATAGAATAATAATAATAATACGAGCATTCAACAAAATAACTAGATCTGCCAGTTACCCGTCATGCGTTAATGTTTATAAGAAAGAGAGTATGAGAGGGAGAGTTGGCATTCTGTAATAATTTTCACGGGAAAAGCAATCATAATTGCAAAACGGTTTGTTTGTTATTTCTTAATTTTTTTGACGATTTCCTTCACGGAATTCTCCTGACGTTATTATACGACTTTCACCGCTACTAATATTCCCACTGGTGATGGTGGTCTGTGGCTATATAATATAATATGACGTAGTTTGGCTGAAGCTTTTGGCTGTTTGGTTTTTTTATTTTGTTGCTGAATTTCCAGAGGCAGTTTTCCTTCTTCTTGGAAAACTGCGCTTTTGCAACTATCCATAAAATACACCAGCGCAGCAAATAAACAGTTCATCAGAGAGAGAGAGAGTCTACTAAAGTTTACAGTAGTTTACATCTGTAGAGGCATAAGTGGCCATATAATCAAATGAATGAGTTCATTCATTCATTTAAAATCTCCGCAGCATCCTTTTCCCTTCTCGCCGTGGCTGTTATGTTCTTCACAGCGAAAAAAGTAAACAGTAAAGTTGAAGTCATATTATTATTATTGTTTACAAATCAGAATTATTTACGGCCTTCCTTCGAAATTCTTACTGTCAGGTTTACCCGAATACTTTATAGCCTTTGTCTATTCAATTTCAATTCCATGCGCATATTCTTCTTCTTCTTTTTGCACAGATAAGCAAAAAAGAGCGTGCGCTTGATCATTCCATTCCGCTGCATTGCCGATAGTAATATATATTCGTTTTCTTCATCTTGTACACTTTTCCCTTTCGTTTTACTTGCAAAAAACATTAAAATAAACAAGAAGCTTCCATGTTTTGCTTTCTATTAAAAGCCTTTTTCCTTGGAAAAAAATAGATCAGTATAAAAAAACGTGAAAGTGGAATAGGGTTAAAAACATGGAGAAATAAATATGTCTAACATTTCCGTTTTTCGTTACAACTGCTGCTGTTGCTGCTCTCTGTTTAATCTATGAAATGTTATATTAAGCAGCATACAAATACAATGAGAATGCTATATCGTATCTTTTTTTTGTTTTCAGATTTACAGAACAATTTTCCACTGTATTTTTTATTGCGTTTTAATACATTTCTTTACTATTTAGTTAGTAGAGAAATGGGTTTTTTTGAGTTGGTGGTGGTAAATGTCCGTTTTTGTCCCCTCAACCAATTTTGATATTTTTCCATAATATTATTCTTATCGCCACTGTCACTATATTTTGTTGTCTTCTGCTCTGATAATACCAGAGAAGAGGACCGCAGTCTGAACTAACTGCAGCAGCAGAAAAATAGAGAAATTGCACTATTAGGTTTATCGTTTTTTTCGTCTTTGTGCACATATATATATGTGTGTGTATGTTTGTGTAACTGTTCAGAACAAGCGAGATGGTCTATGCATCAAAGAGAAGAGGGCAGAGAACCCATTCAGCATTAGTAGAAAAGTAATTTTTGGAAAAGTGACAGGAAAGAAGCGGAAGATAGCTAAAAAAAATTCTAACAAAACTTTGCTTGCAAAATGCAGTTGTTTAAGCGGTACTACTAGCAAAACCAAAAGACTGTCTGTTGTGGTGGTGGTGGCTTTGTTTTCCTGTAAGAAAGTGTAGGGACATGGGACGTCATCATTGTACACACCACCACACACACATAACACCGTAGTTATTTAAACGGCTCTTCAGTAGGTGCTGCGAAAAACGCCGTATTAAAACCAAATCGTCGTCAAATAGACAGGCACAGGTCTTGTTTTTATTCGTTTGTGACCTCATTTTGAATCCCTACAATAGTACAGCACTACAATAATAATGTATATATACAGCAATGGCATATTATAAGGACAAGCAGCATCAAAACACCCATCAAAACCATTTCTTTTGTCATTTCCATTTTTATTTTCTCTTCTCTCTCATTCAATTTCATGTGAATAACTCTCATTGTGTCAAGAGAATGGAGTCATAAAAAAGTCTTCTTGGATGATGACGACGATGGTGATGCTAGTAACGTGTGTGTGTGCTCTCTCTTTGCGCGTACACATTTCTCTCTGCTTGTGTGAGCACATGAAAAACAAAAGGTCACCCGTCACATTCACATCAATCCACACGACAAAGCTCTCAAACAGCTAATTAGTCCTTTTTCACTTGAATTTACGAGTGGAAAACACAGCCATCACTTTTTGTCATAATGATCGTACTAGAATGATGAAACGATGATGATGATGAAGACTACGTCTTTTTGTTTCTCCCAAAACAGCAAAAATAGCAAAAAAAATTATGCCCGGCTACCGACATCTTGGTAAAAACCAAAGACTATATATTATTTTTCTGTAAATAATACTAACTGTATGCCAAAAAATGTTTACTTACGTAAATCACTTGTATGAAGTTTGGTTTGTTTGTTTGCAAATTCTTTACAAGAAACGCATGCATTTGATATTAGAACAGTGAGTATCCGAATCCGAATGTCAACATCTCATTCGCTCCGTCGACAAACAAGCATCAAAGGACGCTTTTGACGAATAATAATAATAATAATAATGCAATGCAATATGCAGAGTGCACGATGGTGGTGCAATTTGAAACGAAATGTATTCCATTTCCTACCCAGTTGTTGTGTAATACCGTTGTGCACTTTTTGCTGTTGCTTGTTATGTGCAAACATGCCTGCTGATTGATGATGAAGTTTTACGTGAAAAATAACTAGAGCTACGTACACATATACACGAGATGTATTACTTATTTTGTGTGTGCACGTTGACATATTGAAGAGGTAATTACTATAAAGATATATACTGGTTAGATAAGAGGTCACGGAATACCTACTAGGTAGACATGATTGCTTGCCGCATGTATATGATGATGGTATTATGTCCATTTAACGATTCTGGCCCGAAAACCTCAACCTCAACTCATTGGCCAAGCTACATATATAGCGACAATGCTCACAGTGTGAGCAAACACAGCATAAACAAAGATGAGACTAGTATATATTTTTTTCCTTTTTATTTGAAAAGATAACAGTATAAGTGAAATGATGCTTTTCTCTCGCCGGAAGTGGAACGTTGAGCCACAGAAAAAAAGCGTTTGAGAATAGGATAGGATTACAAAAAAAGTGCAGACGCAGCAGCTACAATAAAAATGAGTATAGTATCAGCGGAAATACATGGTGTGATCCATTATTGCTTTTTTACCAAAAAGTTTTGTACAGCTTTTTTTGTATATGTACTTTAGTCATTGTACATCCTCATTAAAGCTTGTGTGTTGCTTTTTGCGTGTGTTGTTTATTTATTATTATGTACGTTTTTGTTTGAATGACACTGGAAATGAGTCGTATCTTGCTGGTTGGCTCGCTGGAATGGGATGATAAATCAGGAGGGCTGTGAAGAATTTTGCCAAAGTTTTTCGTTTGTGTGCCATATTTTCATGGAAAAAAGCTTATCGTCCGCCTGTTTTTCCCCGTACTACGTGCGATTTTTACCTTGAACTGTTTACTTTTGCTTATATATATATTATATTATGCTTTTGCTAATGTAAAGCGAAAGATTTTTTTGGTGGAAATTGGGCCACCATCTCATTCTCTCATCTCTCGCCGTCTAACTAACGTGAGCAGACGTGAATCTCTTGTAGTACCCCACCCTAATTTTCTCATTTTTTTACTATTCATCTTGCTTTATAATAGAAATTATATCTAGAGTTTGCCATTCACATTAAAAGTAACTTTTTTGGCCTATTCGTTTTGCCGCCGCCGCCTGCGTCTAACTGATACACTAATGAAAGTAAACACGAAAGAAAATTGAATGAAAAGGACGATAATGGAAAGTAATGACGTTGTTGATGATGGCGATAATTTTTTATTCACTTTTTTCTCTACTTTTTTTCTCTTTTCTTTTTCTAGTCAAACTTTTCCATGGGACGCCTTCCACACACTTGTCGCAAAGTGTACATGTTGGATTTCGGCCTTGCTCGGCAATATACAACGGCTACGGGGGAAGTGAGAGCACCTCGAGCTGCTGCTGGCTTCCGTGGTACCGTCCGCTATGCCTCCATTAACGCACATAAAAATAAAGTAAGTCACAAAAAACAGGGTTTGCCGTTAACAATTTTGACAATAACCAGACACATAACGTAATGCACTTTATAATGAATATATCGACACTTTGAGCTATTAACATAATGCTTCTTTTTTCCTTTTTGCAAAAAAACAGGAAATGGGCAGACATGATGATCTCTGGTCATTATTCTACATGCTAGTCGAATTCGTCAATGGGCAGCTCCCCTGGCGGAAAATTAAAGACAAGGAACAGGTAAGCAAGTACAACTTACCAAATAAAAAAATTGTACTGTTTTACTACATTCAACATTTTGTACCTTACGAATAACAACATTATTCATCGTATATAGCTTTTTGCGGTGCTCAATAACTTTGTATTTATTTTTGTATTTACCAGCCAAAAAAATACATGTTCTATTTTGGTTTTAAACAGTCATAAAAATCCCACCATAGGAAAGGTCGCACATTAAATACATGCATGATATTTTACCATGAAAAAAAAATTTCATCTGAAGGCTGTCATTTTATTTGTAAATATTACATGCTGATTAGCGAGGGTGTCGAATGATGAGATCCAGTTACATAACATAATATTTTTTTGAGTACGTAGTACGTACATGTTACATTCATATATATATATATTCTAGTACTATATTTATATTCTGTTTCGTGCTCCTCCTCCTTCTGACACTGTACTCATGCCAGCAATACATACTATATATTATCGACATTATGATCATCATCACATCATCGTCGTCGTCGTCATTGCAAAAGTAAGTCATAAAACTTCAAAGTAAGCTCAAGAGTTTTGGGCTTTGTATTCATTCACTCACTACACCGGATATAGAGGTCAACGTTGTTTTCTCGTCCTATTTTCATCCGTCATTTCACACTCAACGTTTCTCTTTCTCTGTATATAAACCAGTGACAGACTTGCTTGCTCACAAAACTTGCATTTTTTTATTCCCATTTTTTCTTCCTTTTTTCACCTCCCTATCCGCCACCGCTGTTTACACGCTCTCTCCAATGTGTTTAAAGCTTGAGACAAGCTTGTAAACAAAATTAATGTCTAATGCTACCTTCACCTACCTGAAAAAAGGAAATTGGAACTTGGGGAATTCTGACAGGAATAAAAGCTCCTATTAGCCTTTACTCCTCGTTTGTTCCTCGTACAAACAAACATTTCTCTTCAAATCCTTTTTATGCCGGCTGCAATGCAATAATGCGCTGCGCTGCTGCTGCTGTTGCGGCACATCACTCTCGTTCTCATCATTATTATCATTATCATCATCATCGTTCCGTGCGTGTTTTCGGAGCTGTCTGTTTCATAGTCAGCCGCCTGCCATACAATTACTACGTATCCACCAACGAAATTGTCAGAAGAAAATGTACAAGAAAAAAAAGTGTAGTGGAAATAAATCTCTCGAGAAGCCTCTCAAGTGAGCTCTTAAATGTTGTACGGATGAACGGCGGTAGGAAAATCCATGCCAGATTTGAAAACCAGGTTGTGTGTCATAAAAGTCATTGAGGCTTTCCATTTCCTGGCACTTTCAAAGTACTTACAAGAAGAAGAACAAGAAAGAGGAGCCTAAAAAGAACAAAAAAACCCGTCGTTCCTGCTGACTAAAAAAAGTAAAATTCCTTGAACACCTTATGGGTCCATCATACACTCCCATTTTCCATTATTCACCATTCTTTTCTAATTGTTACTTTTATGCGAATGTTGACTAATGTTTATTATAATGGATGTAATGAATGATGATGAACGGTAATAATAGTAAGAATATATAATGATTTTTACGATGATGATGAAATGATTGCTATAAAGTCTATGAACGGATATGAAAGTGTGTCAGAAAATATAATGTGTCACTTTTTGTGTTTTATATTTTTGATCCACAAGATATTTAACATTCTTTGACTTATCTTGATCACCTTATGAGCATCAGTCAGGTTAAATAAAAATGTTATGTGTATCAGTATTGATTATTAATCCTTCGCCTAGTTGGTTATGGGACAGTAAAAATCTTATACATTGCTGGTGGGTCACTAGCAGAAAAAAATGTATCGTCCTTCCTTGACGTGTTACCGTTTACCTGTCTGAGGAGGTATTATAAATAACAGTAAAGGAAGCTAAGCGATCATCCTCAAAATGCTTATCGGCAAGTAGTGAAAGATTGAACTAGGTCATTCCTGATATATTTTTACCTTATTATAAATAGAGCCTTCACATCACAATCATTTTTATCTTCATCTAACAACCATCGTGTCAGGGCCTGCCTGTCATGTGCCATAGACAAGTTAGTATACCTAAACTGAAAACGCAAGGCAAAGCAAATGTCGGTTGTGTAGTAGTAGTAGTAGTGGTGCCGCTTGGTCCAATGATAGAAAGTTATGAATTATGAACCTTAAAAGTCAAAATACCATGAATAATGTAAGCACACAAGAGTGTATGCAAAATAGTGTAGCACGGTGATGATAACCTGGTGATGATTTTTGTTTACAGGTTGGTCTCATAAAAGAAAAGTATGACCATCGACTGTTATTAAAACACCTTCCGTCAGACTTCAAACAGTTTTTGGATCACATCCAGAGCCTTGAGTACAGTGACAAGCCGGATTATGCGGTAAGTATTTCTACATGAAACATGCATATATTAAGTGTATATACATATGTATATGCTCGCTCACATGAAAAATGGAAGTTTATGACGAAGAAGAGTGATAAAAGCTGCTATTTTCATGCTACCAGTAGCAAATACAATCACATTTCATTCATAATTCAAACTGACATCGTTACAAAAGTCTATAAAAACATTTTACGAGATCAAAACAGCTTCATAAAAATTCACTTGTTAGTATTACTTATGATGATACTATTATGTAGGTATGCACATACTACTACTAGCATGATGATGTTTATGACTTTACATTTTGTCTACTGCAGATGCTCGCAGGCGTTTTTGAGCGTTGCATGAAACGTCGGGGTGTAAAGGAAACAGATCCTTATGACTGGGAGAAAATTGCTTCCGAAAGTAGTGCTACTTCGCCACATCTCACAAGCAATCCTCCACTTGCCAGTGTTATCAAACCTTCTGGGTAATTTAAATATTAATGAATGATGAATAACATAAAAATAATGAGCTTGTAAAGCATGAGAGTACTATGTATAATTTTGTGAGCTTCGAATAAGTTAAGATATGAATACTTTTAAATTTTTTAATAGACGACTTCTCACCACCGAAAATGCAGATGAAAATATTATGGCCAGTTTGGATAATAATCAAGAAAATATTGAACCGAATGACAACAAGCACGTTGAGGTAAAAAAATATTTTAAAAAGTAATTTAAGTGTCAGAATATAATTATTATTTATACGTAAAGATAATTAATCTAAGTAATGCCTACCGTGTCTTGTCATTGCAGGGCGGAAGAGGCGACTTTGACGCAAGACGGAGAAGACGCCGAGAGCAATATATGCTTGATAGTGTTGGTGGAAGTGGTGTTCAATCCGGAACCCTTCCGGTGCCGAGTACAGTCAACAATCAAAACGAGTCTACTACGGCAAACAAAGACAAACTGTGTCATAATAATAATACGGGTGAGTCCCCAAAGAGGAAAAAGAAGGAGGAGCAGCTCGCAGCAAATAAAATTGATCATGAAGAGGCTAAGAAGGATCCTAGTGGCAAGGAGGACAGGCTTGAGAGTGGAATCGAGGTTGATGCCGATAATGTGATGCAGGTATTTTAATGCTTCGGGTATTATGGAAATATAGATGGTGTTTTGAAAAACGATTGAAAGGTTATCCGTATTGCTTCTTTCTATTTCCAACGTTTAGGTTAATTTAAGTGGTCGTAGGACACCAGACGCGAAGCCCGTGGTAGCGCCAAAGCCATCACCAGGCTATCGTGGCCCAAATAAAAATCTGGTGCGGTTGAAGCTCACATCACAACAAGACGATACAGAGGCTGACGATGCTCCAAATCCAGATTTAGTTAGCCCTCGAGTTAAAGAAGTCACTGAGACTCACGACTCGTGTGCTTATGACTGTGCGAAAGGTACGAAACGGCTTTGCTTTCACTTTGCACTATACCTAACGCTCATTTTTTTTACACACTGACTGACCATCTGAAACCAATTTGCATACTGCTACATAGGACGTGACGGCGTGTCCATCCAATCCTCAGTCGATCCCGAGCCCAAGGAGGTGGACAGTGGGGCTGCAACTCCAAACAAAGAGGGTGCTGGCACGCCCGTCGTTTCAATCACTGGAGGAAATCCCACTGCTCCACAACTTGGCCGCAGGTCTCATGGACATGGTGGTCACGGTCTCAGTCGTAGTCGTTCCGGGCGTAGCGCTCGCCCATTCTCCCATCCTCATGCTCATCATCATGGAAAAAGTGGTGACTACTCCATCACCCAGTTTGCAGAGATTGATGATGGTAATGTATCTGCTCTTCAGCAGATCACCAGAGGCGGGGGTGGTCTTACCCTTGCTTCTCAGTGGAAGTCACAGTTTGACGATTCAGAGGAAACGGATAATGAATGGAAAGGGGCAGAGCCCTTGCAAAGTCCTGAACATAAGATCATCTCCATGAGTCAGGTATTTCTCTACAGACTTATCAACGCATAATCTATTATTATTATACCTGCAAAACAACATTATACATTTAGTGCAATGCGGTGCTGCTGCCTTTTACTTCTTCTGTATACTTATTATTAGATTATTTATACTCTTCCTTTGACTTCATTTAACTTTAAAAATTATAATTTCTTTTAGTTATAATTTGATTCACTGATACTATCGCTGTTCTATAAATATACCCTACTATGTTTTATTCACTTTCTCCCTAATACGTAATCTCATAAAAAAGAGCCTCCTATATATATATTTAGAACGCCTGTATTATACCTCTACATTTACTATTAAGTATAAAAGGGTTATTTTACCCCTTATCTTGATTTTTTTATTTACTACTGCATTTAAATTTTAAGGTTATCAATATCAGTAATTCTTATTATCTTTACTTGAGTTGCTTTTATTATGGCTATAAGATAAGAATATAAATTTCTTGTCCTCTCATATAAATTATTATTACTATTATTATTATTTAATGATGGTTGATCTTTGTTATTACTTTTTACGTTAACAATATCAAGGTTATCTAGACTTCAAATACAATCGCATGTATTGTAGAGTACTATACTGTCTTATCTTACTGTATGGTTTTATTATGTAATTTCATTACTTAAGCTGATTTCAATTTATTATTATTATTATTATGTACAGCGCGTTTCAACTGTCAACAGTGTTTTTGTTGGAAATGGTTGGATAAAGAACAAACTATGTAGCTAAAATATGTATATATAAAAATATTTTAAAGGTACCTAACTTTTATTTTGACGGTTTTACACAAGTTTTGTTTGACTATTTTATTATTTTTAAAGCTATAGTTCTATAATTTAATTCTGATTGAATGACAACAAGAATAATAATTATTATTTATTATCGCTTCAATATTTTTTGGCTATGAGCTGCATAAAAACGAAAAAAAACTGACAGTTTTTAACCCGCAAAAAATGATAATGTCATATACAATTATGATGATTATGATGATGATGATGACTACAATATTGATACACTTATTTGAAATATCTCTTTTTCTTGTGAACTTTTCTGTATTGTTAAATGCTTTCTCTCTCTCTCTCTCCCTCATGGCGTGCGTGCGTGCTACTACCACAACACAAAAAATACTCTATTCAAAACAAAAATATCTCTATTTGTATTGATATGATTGTTACGAACGCTGATTTGCTGATGCTGCGCTGCTGCTGCTCTTTTGTGACTGCCATCGCTCATGCTGATGTTACATCACCGAAATTTTCACCGACCATCTATCTATCCTCAATCATTTTCTTTCAATATATGACACACATATATTTTGAAACAAAATGTTTGTAATTGTGTCTGCCCCCACACCCCCTCAAAAATATTATCAACGTGATTTGATGAAAATCCATTTTTTGTTACGCGAAACACAATAATAATAATAATTATTATTATTGATTTATCGCGGTTCATTTTTTCAAAAAAAACTACTAAATGAATTGCTTTTGTGATTTTGTACGATGCCAATCTATTTTGTAAGTAGGAGCCTACGTACCAAATAATGGTCAGTGAAAACTCACATAGTTAAATGATGTAGTTTACTAGGCATCTCAAAAAATAAAAAAATACCTCTGTAATATATATTCAATATTAATAATAATAATTTATTAAATATACAATATTTTATTCGTAAATTCAACTCTATATAGTATTGTATCTTTGCTGATGGTGGGAGAACTATTTATAAAATACCTATTTAGTTATGATGATTTTACTTTTTAAAAAAATAGCTGCTAAAAAATAATGTGAATATGTCGGAGGTTATATACACATTCAATCCAGTTTCACTTTACATGTATGCCTACACGAGGCTAATAACATTTTTTTCTTTTTAAAAAATGCCATTAAAACGGGAATCCGTTTCTTTTAAAAAAACTTTCACTTAATAGTATAAAAAAATATATAGTGCCATTTAAACATTAATATAAACATTTTTGAGACGCATATAAAATACGCAGACAGGTTGACAAGTAAAGAAGTTGCAGTTAAGCTGAAAAAAAAACAAGTACTGCTAATAAATTATTTTATAGGCTATTATAAAGTTTAGTATGTGTGTAGTGCCAGTAAGAAAGAAAGTATAGACGCATGACTGGTTTAGTAAGCTAAAAAGAGAAAGAATGGAATTGGAGTGAGAGAAATTGCCAAAGAATTCTTATAAATGTAGGTAGTTAATAGTTTATTTATTGTTGCTCTTAAATCACATCAAACACACTAAGTTTGTTGTAAAAGTAGTTTATCAGTGTATTTTTAGCTTCAGCTTTGACTAGGTGCGTTATTTAGCCATATTATAATTATTATATGTCTTTAACAATGTAGATTTTAATTTCACTTGATGGTTATACATGTGATATTTTGTGATTTGTAGTACAGACATGTCAGCTACTATAGATCGCGCCAGTTTAAAAAAATATTAATTATTATTATTATTAATCATTAAGACTTTCGCCGAGAAAGACAACAGACATGAACGCACCATTTGAAAAAAAATCAAATGACAGAAAAAAGTCGAGAAAGAAAAGATTGTAATATATTATTAGGACATTACATAGATTTAATTGCAAGCTGCAGTTCACTTTTACTACTAGTCCGCTAAATACACACACTTCCAGTCCTGCCTTTGCAAAAAAGAGTCAATTAAATTACGCAAAGGGAAGAAGCAAAAAAAACAATAAAAATATAATTTAAGTTATCATAGGCAATATTGCAATCTGATTGTTTTAAAATTAGACAAGAAAAACAAAAAAGTGAAAGTAATTTTTTTGGTTGAAAAAAATAACAAATAATTATTGAAAAAGGAGAAAAAGTATAAAAGAGCAAGTTTGAGAAAGTACTACTACTACTTATCTTAATTCGATATTTCATATTCATCTAGGTAAAACAATATATACTTAATGCTGTGTATTCATTTTTTAAAAATGTACTGCTCTATATACTGTATATAACTCATGTAACTTTGTAGAAGTATATAGTACATTACTATATTTACTTTTAATAATAATAATTGTTTTATTTATTATAGTAATAATTGTTAAAACGAAACATGATAAAAACTATTTAAATATATAATATATATACATACATATATATATATATATAATGCTGCTCTATATTGTTTTGAAAAATATAGCGCACTAATAAGTATATATGCACTACTTCCAAAGTAATAATAATTTTTTTTGCTTTTCTGTCGTCGTCTGGGATCAAATAAAAAAGAAATGAATGATTTTTTATTATTATTGGTTCACTTGATATTCCTGTTGTTGTTCTGTAAAAACTTATTATTTTCCTGTAGTGTTTTTGGATTAGACAGCAAAAAAGGCAAGCATATACCAAATATAGTTAGGGTTCCACATGGATTTCATTAATATTTGCTCGATTATCTGGATTTGATAAAGTGTATAACCTTCGACAATTCACATTTGAGTATGATGATGATGATGATAGTCTATTTAGTTTTATGATTTAGTGGCTTTCTTATTCGATTAGACAGACTAAAAATTATTATTATTATTGTAATCAGTATTCTTTGACTGAGCCTTGACAATCAACTTACTGTTTAGATAGGGACGTGTTATTCCTTTAAAAAATCCTAAACTGTAAATTTGAATGACCTTGAATACCTATATGTTATTAGACCATGAAAAATCGGTTACATTTTCTTAGTAGAAAAAAACCGTATAAATGTAGTTGTCCAAAAAATAAGCAATACACTGACCATTGACCCCTTGAAAACAACAACAACAACAACTACTACTACTGTTATGCTGGAACAACTAAAACTTATGCATGCTAGCATAAAAAATTGTCATAAATAAGTAATCAATCATATATCAACTTTATTACATGATTTAAATGGCAAAAGGTGAATGCATCATTGTTTTTATACTTTCTTCAGCACAGCATCAATATAGAAGTACTTATTTTGTGTAGATTGTGGTAGGAATTTTAATTTTGCATGAAAAGTACCTGTGTTGTGAATTTGATTTGGTGACGTATGCTTGCATAAACACTTTATATTATTATTATTATTAGTGAAATCAATAGAATATAAAGATTACGGTGATGATAAGAAAAGAATGAAAGTCAAAGTTAGAAGAAGAAAAAATAATGCAAAAATGTCGTGAGCATTTGCTATTCATCAGCAACCGCAGCATTTTAACCGCAAAAAGTCGCGCCTGATATGATGTAAAAAATGCACTATAAAAAATAATGCCAAAAAATACCTAATAACAAAGTATAAGCAAAGCACAACTACTGCACTGATTGATAAGCAAAAAGAAACAGCATTAAAGCGTGCACAATTTTTTTTCTTTTGTACTCACACTACACTTGTTTTTCTAAAACCTACCATTATATAGGCAATATATGAAGAAGAAACGACGGGGCAACATGAAATGGGTTCAAAGGACGCAGAAAAGGGTCGTGAGAAAGGTCATGGTCGAGGTAGTAGTAATGTAAACCTTTTGGAAGTTCCTGGCACCTCCTCTGATCCACAGAAAGTGAGAAATAGAAAAATTACAAAACGATGCCATATTTCGGTAAAAACAGCACGCTTCTTTCTTATTTATTTATTTTACTATTATGTATGTACCTGCGTATATTTTAATTATTCAGTTATTATATGTTGAAGAGTCGAGTTATTTGAAATTGTTTTTCATTCTTATTTTTTTGCCAATATCGCTTTTGCTTTAAATGTCACGGTTATATTTGGCCGTATTGTAATTGATATGTCGAAGTTACGTGTTGAAAGTATACAATGATGAAACGAAACGTTAAAATAAAAATGTTTAAAAAAATAATCATAAGCCTTCGAGTATGTATGTATGTATGTACTTTTGTTACTACCATCGAATATTAATGGTGTATATTTATTTTCTTGTTTCAAGAATGATCCCGCAATCAGTTGCAAAGATGATAGGTCTACGGGTGGTGAGCCGAGAATCACCGTCTCAGTGGATACTGGCGCGGGGGATGCCTCCGGAGGAGACTCTTATAAAACAAAGTTGGCTGAGCTTGCCAATAAAATGTCATCGTTGAATTACCTGAATTTGGAAAGTGCTCCGGGACAATCGGTGCTTGAGCAGAATTTGCCCAAAGTGCTGAGCAACCCTACAATATCTGATCATATTCGGTAAGTGACAGACTTTTTGTTGGGAATGCGTTTCTTGCTCGAGTTTCAAACCAAACCTTGCCTGCATTTTGGAGTATACCGAATACCTATATGTACTTGCATTTAGATAAGCGTAGTTAATACAAGTCGACTAGATCCATCACAATCCGGATGCATACAAAATAAGTTGTATATTCGTAAAATAGTTTAGAAATGTTTTTGAATAGATCAGAGTATTTTTCCGCATACTTATGCCGTTATAATAATATGCCTGTCTGTAATAGAAATCGCATGAAAGCGGTTAAAATATTAGTATCAAAACAGTACTGTTTTTTTTAGAAAAAGTGTTACAGTTAAAGTTATATTAGCTGCTGTTAAAATATTGGGGTTACTTGAGAGAAAAAATCTTTTTACTGTATTTAGATTTTTGGCAGTTCCCTCTTAGCTTTGTAGCAATATGTCTGTAGTTTAATTGTAAAATGAGTCGAAAATGTATTATGGCGATGGACGGTGTTTAAATTTTGGACGAGGATCTTGGGTCTTGTCGTGCTCAAGAAGAGAAAGTTACCATTACCTTTCCCCTGCCCTAGCCCTGCCCTAGCCCTGCCCTATTAGAGGTGTAAGGTCTGTTAGTTGTCGTGAATAAAAAAGGGCTATGTGGTTTGGTTCGATGTGGTATACAATATAGGCCTGGTTTGGAGCCTCCGGTAATCCAAAAAGCTTCATTTGATGAATTTACGTACGATGTGGATGTGAGTAGGAATGTAGCTGCCAAATCAAGGACTTGTGATAGCAAAGACAACAACAAGCTGAATGCTGGTGCTGATGATCCAAACCGCAACATGTACAGAAGCATGCCTGTAAGAAAATGTGATAAATGTGATGAAAAGCTAATAAATAAATAACTAAATCTCAGCTCAAATTTAGAAAAGTTTTTTTTGAATTTGTGCAGGATTTAAATAGAATTGCCTCGACAGAATCGGAACCTGAACAAAACCCTGAAATGGTCGCTGGTCGACTAGAGATTCGTGTGGTTAGTACAGCCATGAATGCTGCCGCTTCTGGTTCAGAGCATAAACCCGATGTTATAAGTAACGTGCCTCCTGGGACGGATGTTCCTTCACCTCCTCTCACAAATAGGTCAAATTTACAACAAGCTGAATCAAATATTGCCAATGAGGTAAGAGAAAGTGCAGATTCTAACAACATGTTGGTAATAATGTATTCCCTGAATCTGAACCAAAATTTTTTATGTGATATTTGAAGGAGGGTGAGCATCAAAATTTGCCAGACATTCAGACTGATGGAAAGTTATTGTATTCTCACCAACAACCACCCAAAGCTTTGAAAAGTATTCTCAAGAATAAATCAGATAGCTCAATTGGAGAGAAGGCGCTGAGAATTGATAATAAATTGGCCATGAGAAAAGACATTGGTCAAGATCAACAAGAGGCTGCCGCTGTTGGAGGAGAAAAGTTGGAAACACCGGATATCATAGCATGTAACAATACAGAGTGGCCACTGTCATCCAAAGGACCCTCAGTTGCTGAAGATTATCATTCTGCTAGGGGGCAACTTCCCGAGAACGCTATGTACGTTGTGTGGTGTTTCTTCAAGTGAAAGTTACAAACAGTAACTTTCTCTTTGTTGATGTTGGTCTCCTTCTCTGTGTGTTGTGAACTTACAGTTGTCCTCATTTCTTCTCCTGATTTTGTTTGAGATGACAGTATGTTTTCTCGTTTTCCTCTGATTGGTTTAGGTTACAATTGTGTTTATAAAAACTTTTTGAGTTCACCAGGCTTTTAAGTTTGTTTCACCGCTATTGTTCCTGCATACAAAGGGGCATGTAATTAACACACTTGTATTGTCACGACAAGCTTCTCACAAATCACCTTAATTCGTAATAATGAAAGTTTGATTGTTTTTGAACCTTTTTGTGTGCTCGAGTTACCAGTTGGAAAATAATTTACTGTAACGTACTGTCATTATGACTTTGCAGAAATAAAACCGGAGAATCGGACAAACTTCAGCTTACAGGAAACAACCCTGAAGATAACTCTGTATATTACGATGCTACAGCAGCCCCTCAAGAAAAGAATGCACTGGATGCAGACTCTTCCGGATCTCACCCGCTGGGTGAAGGCCAACATTTTCAGCAGCAAATAAAGGGAAACGTAGTTAGCGGAAACATGACTATCACAGCTCAAGGAGATGGCAGCCTTGAAGCAAAAATTGGTGCCTCCCAGCATGTCACATCAGCAATGATTCCTGACGCAATGTCTCCAGATACACCCAATATGGCATTGACGCCTGCAAACTCCGGTCTTGCACTTGGAGGCTGTACTCCGGGATTAAGAAGGAGACGACAAGGCGCTGAAAAATATGTTACAGATTTATCCCAACTTGGGCTTCGATTCCAACGCAGAAGACGTCATAATGCTGGCAATTTTGAAATGGGAGATTCTGGACAAACCTGTACTTCACTCATGAGACCATCTAGTGGGCACGCTGATTCGTAAGAGAATTTTATATATTTTTGCTTCATCTTTCAATTTCCGTATTTGGGGTAGCGTGAAAAACTAAATTTTCCTTGGCTTTGATAAAACTTTTACAGGGAGGAAAGAGGTGTTCCAAGTCATTTACTCGGTGACAGGCCTGGTGCCGAAGAAGATTCGAGTTCAGACAGTGAAGCACCTCCAATCATACCAAGACCTCCACCTGGTGAACCACAACAGCAGGAAATTCCATCTAGGTAAGTGCTGTCAAAATGAGAATATAAATACCTACCTTCATGTTGTTTGAAAGCATGCAAAATACGATTTCAATTTTGCATTTTTACTCTCGTTTCAGAATCCGTCGCTTTATAAGTCCGGATGGCGTAGTAAGAAGAGACTAATAAAATAGGAATAATTTCTAAACGTTTTGTTCGGGAAGTTACTACAATAATAATCTTTACACACAAACACTTACACACACGACATGCATGTATTACTCTATCGATACTCTATTACTATACGTACGTACGCAGCGTATCTCCATAGCCTGTAACAGTGTGACACTCCTTGTATAAACGGTGTAGTGGTTTGAAATGAAACAATGGTAATAAGTAAAAAAAAGATTACGAATTTACTCCTGTATCCCGTGAATAATAATAATTTTCTGGCAAAAAAACCTCATTACAGTTTTCTTCATGAAATAATACAGGAAAAGGAAACAAGAAACGTCCAGTGAAATGCGATTTTTTCTCTTCTAATAACATCATCAAATGTGAATTATTAAATTTTATCCTAAATAGTGTTTGTTGAGCTAACATAATAATAATCGCATCGCTTACTACTTTTACCCGTATTAATCTACGACCAAAATCATTCTGTTTTATCTATCCTCAACATGATGGTTCTCCATTGAACAATCACATTTAAAAGTTAATAGTATTTAAACCGTTTAAAAAAGCTTTACTAATTACTGGATCAAGTACGTGGAAAATTTGGATACATGCATGCATATTGTATGATTGTATGTCTAGGAGTTGAATTTGATTCCAGTTAATTGATGTTTTTTAAACATTCAAGAAATACATTTTACAATTTTAGGTGCGACTTTTGTATACATACATACCTACATTATCATAACCGTTTATCAAAGATGAGTGGCTTGTTTTCTTTCGCGTGTAACCCGTAATGTTTACTGCTGATAAACTTGAAAGTGTACTGTTACATAAAAACCGTACAACATACGCATAAAATTTGCACACACAGTCAGTGTGGTTTTTTTGCAAAAAAAGTAAAGAGCAATCAATCAATAAAATGTAGAGAGTGTTGATAAAACTTGGACTGAAGACGAATTTCTTACTGATAATAATAGTCAGATAATTTTTTAAAGAATATAAGTAGTTATAATTATTATTATAATTATTATTTATTATGAGACATGGCAGTTGCATGCAGTGCGGTTCTCTTGTTCCTCATACCTCTCCACTACTCAATACCAAAAAAGTAACCATAATTAGTCACCTTAGGTGAAAACGTGGTCAAATGTGGTTGTTGTTTTTATACTCCTCATTAAGTCTTCGTCAATAAAGCTAGTCTGGATGGATAATGATGACCATGCCAAAGTGCTGTATACAAAGAAACCCGTTATTAGATATTTAGATTTTCGAATGTCTTCAATATTCTACCGTTTCGTTGTTAATTTTATCATCCAACTCAATGAAATATATATACATATACATCGAGAATAGATGTATAGAATCCCGTAAGTAATTTTGAAATGGAGTGTGCTAATTTATCGCCAACAGTGAGGCAATCTCTTTATCAACTTGTTAGAGTATGTTTGTTCCGTGCGATTCTAGTCTCAAGTTTGATTCAAGCTTTCTCCCAAAAGAAAGTTGTTGTTTTCTTCACCAAACGAGTGATTTTGATTTGGTTGGATGGAATATATAACATCTCCAGTAATAATTTGTAATCTAGACAGGTTTGTACTGTCTTTGAAAAAATATACGTTTTACTCAATTAATTTATTTATTTCGCTGTGTCTAGTCATAAATACGTTACGAAAGGTCCCGAGAAGCTTTATATGCTTACTTTGAAGTAATATTTGTAATATCTCAAACTTTAAAACTATCATCTAGTCAAAGATTAAGTCAACATAAATACACATCAGATTCCTAAAAAACGTTGTAAAAATTATTTACGTTAAGATATGTAATTTTTTAGTCTATGATATCCTTTTCTGTATCTGTTATAATTTATTATACTATACATATAAAGTATTTATTGTCATTGAATTGTTAGCAATAATATTTTTAAATTATCAAGAAAGTTATCAATGTTGTAATGAAAAATTACGTAATAATATACACAATAATTAAAATAATTTAATTATTGTGTATTTATTTTTGACTGATTGTGACGTGACTTTTGTCAAGATTTATGGAAGGAGAAAAGATTTTTATTACGCTACTTGATAAATTATCATTGTTACAAAAATTATTGTAACACTATTTCGAATCAAGATGATCACGATGTAACAATGAATTTGCACATTTACAATTACATTGTTGCCCATTTTGTGGTTTTAGTGCCTCTTCATCTATCTCTTCTAAAAAAAACTTTTATCTGCCGCTATTTTCTAGTCCTATTTATTGTTATTATTATTGTTAAACTTATCACAACTAATGTACTCTTCTTACACACTCTAGCTAGTTAGTAGTACTTACTATATTTAATGTAATAATAATTATATTATGCATCAAATGTATGTAAGTAAAAAATACTATTTATTAAAATACTAACATTGAGAGAAAGCAAACCGTACAATATAAATGGACTGACAGGACAGAGAGAAGACGTATTGAATGAAAAAGTACGGTTTACTATTCAGTTTTCCTTCGGCTCTAATACAAATTGTTGTTCAATGTTATGTACTTACATAAAAATATATATAACAAAAAAGTTTGTTATGCAAAAAAATAACATTTACCCATGAGTGCTGCCAAAACATCAGTAAATGGGATTCTCTACTTTTTAATGCATTCTCAAACGTTGTTGTTGTATGTAACTAGTTAATTACCTTAAAGAACTTTAGCTTAATCAATTTATTAATCAACTTACATAAACGAAACTAATATAGCAATCAGACTAAAACGTTTCTGAGGTATATTTACTTGTTATAGGGATTTAATGTGTAGAAAGAAGTATTTAATCATGTTTGTTTGTTTGTTCGTAAAATTAGTATGTCTTCTAGTCTAGCAAACATACAAAATTGAATGCCAACTACATATATACTATCAATAGTCAAATATCTGGTCATCTTAAGTGCTTAAGAAATTATGGATAAGATATTTCAGTGAGAAAGTGTATTGATCATGTGCTGTTAACTTGTAAATAGTAGTTAGCATAATAATAATAATAATATATTGCGTAGCTAAAATTATTATTAGAATCCGAATCCAACAGGTAAAAATGTAGAGACCTATATGACATCCTTGATGCTGTAATATAAAGGGTACATGTAATTTAATTCAAATCCAACCACAATAAGAGTACGTGTTGAATGCATGAATGTTCTACTACTAGACATTATATGTATATATATGTACGTATACACGACGGCTTAAATTCTGTTTTCAAGAAATAGACATGTGAAAGTTTTCAATAAGTTTCACTGTATGAATGTTCACTATTTATCAACAATTTATTGTTATATAGAAATGGTATAATTTACTTGTGTACAGTACTAACTTGAACGAAGAGAAAAGATAATGTTGACGAATAATCTCGTATTTAATTTTAAAAAAGTAATATGCAATACTACGGTACTTACTGTGAAATGCATTTTTTGGTGAAACCAAACTATTGTAAAAGCGAGAGAAAGTACGATGGTTATAGAAATGTAACCAATAATAATAATAATAATACTATTTACTCTGTAATAAGAATACTATCCTGATAAAGTATCGTTATTAAATATTATGTACTACAATTATTATTATTATAAAAAATGAAATAAATATTTGTCATTTAAGATATTATACGTGACTGACTATACATTCATGAACCAGTAATGATTCCAGTCTGTAATTTACAGACTATGCATTTTTTGTGTAAGCGCATTATAAAATCATGAATATGAAAGTGAGCGAAAAAGGAAAATTACACCAACAAGACATTTTGAAAATAAATACGTTGATTTTAAAGAAACAGTCAAGTTTTTTTTTGTGTATAAAATTTACTTAAAACTTTTATTCTTTTGCTAAGTTCCTTTTCACAAAATAATAATAATTCTAAGGCCGAAAGAGTTTTACATGCTATAGTATTCTTCTTTGTATCAAATAACCTCAAAAATGGTAGATTACTGGTATTACAGTTTAAAAATTAAAAGCAACAATATCGTCAAAAATAATAGTAATTATTACTAGCAATCAGAAATTGTGACTGTGACAAAATAAATGGAACGTTCACCATAAAATTCGATGTCAAGAAGAAATTTTCAAAGCACAAATAATGAACAAGCACTGAACATTTTTACTGAGATGCAATTATAGCTTCAGTTACTTTTTTGTAGCTTATAATAATGTAATTATTATTATAATTCTTATTATGCGTACCGGTTTTCTTTCTAAGCATCAATTATTGATTCATAAACAAATTATACATATAATATGAACCTTTTCAAATGCACAACATTTTTTTTAAATATAAAAACTGATAAAACTATATAGTTATATCACCAACATAATCTTTAAATATTGGAAAAACTTGGCGTGTTTTTCGTAGTATAAATTATTGTGTATTTTGCTATGTATTTTTTTGGAGAATACATATACGTTGATATATAAGGCTTATCTATTTCATATATAGAGGTATTGTTTTATATAATGCTATCTTTGACGTGCATTATTTCCACCTTGGTGTTGTCTGCAAAGTTCACCTTTTTATAAATTGAGGAACACAAGTGGACGTGTGAGGTATATGTAAGTTTTCAAAACTTTACACTTGACAGCGATGATGGTAACTGAAAAATCCAATCCTTCTCGTATACAAACACTTTTCACGATAGACACACGTCATAAAAATTAAATGATTTCAATTTTGCAATGCTGTAAACAAGAGTGGTTGTTCCCTGCGTCCTTAATTTAAAACAAAGTGTACTGTACGCAACAAATACCTCGGCGCAGTTATACCTGGAACTCTCTATAATTTGCCATAATCACAACTGATAATAATTACCCTTGCACAAATTCACATGTGTTCACTTGTTCACGATAAACGGTGGTCATTTTGTGGCGTGTACATGAAAATTTAACTTCACAAGTGAACGTATATACGTACGTAGGTATGTATTTACGCGATTGCTGTACGAATTTTGTTGTAAAATGCTTTTACTAACTAGGCTAAAAAAGCTTCATGTTCTTCATGATCGCTTTTGTTTCCTTAAATCTTGCCATGTATACAGCAGACCACAATCACTCGACTCGATTTAACCAGTTATCATGTACGTATATTTGAAAATTTACGTGACACTGATATGATGATGGTTGATAATTTTGACCGTGCAATTTTTTAAACATTAAATTTTCAACTATTTTGACTGGCGAATTTCAGTTTAGACTGACTGGCTTTGTTGATTTCGGAGGTAGCTTTGGTGGACTCATAGGTGGTCTTGGCCCTATCCTCATTGGAAACACAAACTCGGAGTGATGATCTGTTGCACAACTTGTGTGACCACCCGCTACGCTGCAGAAATTTTGGAAATTTTTACTATTAACATGAGCTTGATTTGGCAAATTTATTAATGTGTATACTTTAAGAAAATACATTACCGTTTGGAGATTGAAGTGGGTTGGCTGATGGCCCGTTAGTCAGTCTTTCACAAATTGGAGGAGCTACATTAACAGAAGGACTTAAACTTTGACCGAATTCGGATGTGGAAGAAGAAGAATTTCGACGAGGTAGACGTGGATTTGGCGTCCGAGGAGAGACCTTCCGTGGTGGAAGTGGTGGTGGTGGCTCATCATTTACCTAATTATTTGTAATTAAAAATTTTGCATTAAAGTATACCAACCCCTATAACAAGTACTATAAAGAAAATCTAGAAAATACTCGTACTCTAGGCGATAATGAGTCAGTCAATGAGCCATCTCGTGTCCTTCTCGGTGGGAGAGGTGGTGGGGTAGGATTTGGGTTGGCATGCGTGAAGGATGGATAGGAATGTACACTGAAGGAGTCTTGAGACATTGTTGAAACTGGAGATGCATTTGCTACGGAATAAATAAAATACAATGCTGAACACTACCAACTATATAGTTTAAATTGAAATTGTAAAGTTGACGCACACAAACCTGGATGTCCTATCAACACAGGGGCGAACACAGAGTTTTCGTTTTCCCATGATGGAAATGTATCTTGAGGCGATGTGGTGGATGGATTCGATGAAGGCGTCAATGTTTTCGTTGGAGTGTGGTTTCCAATTACACAGTCCAGTTCGGAATCCAATGTCATCCGCGACGAAGACGAGTGAAGTGAAAATTGAGAGGTAGAAGAAGAGAATGGCAACAACGGTGCTGGGTGTGATCTCCCAGGTAAGTGACGAGGCTTGATTCCTGGTGACTTTAGATTCAAGTCTGGCCATTTTCGTGGCTATATAAAATTAGGAGCGATTAGCTTTAAAACTTGAGGACTAAACAATAAAGTACTAAAACATGACAAATACGTCAACAATAGGCTTACAAATTTTGGAGCCTGCTTAGAGTTGCGTGGTTCGATTTCCAAAGATTTATTAAATAAATAGTCGGAAATCTCATTCTCACTCATGTCAGGACTAAATGGCTGGATTTTTTCAATGAATCCACGAATATTTTCCTCCACCATGAAGCAGTAATGGGAATACTGAAATTGTCGAATTTCACTTGTAATCTCAGCTACTTTTCTTCTCTTGCCGAAATTAATGAGATCTGTGTTGGGAAGGAAGTCGAGGTTTCCCTCCTCAATATGCAAAATGTTTGTCAGGTACATTCCTAAAAATTTCAGAGAAAGCATATAGCATTTTCTTGTCACTAAAAGCACATCCGGTGAAAGCTTTTTGTCGTCTGTGTACAGCAAAAAGTTTTGTAAAAAATAGTTTATCGGTTATTATAATCCAATTTGTAGGAAAACTTTCATCAAGTATGCCTACTTACAGTTAATATATTCCATTCGCTCATCGGGCACCGAATATGATACTCGTATTGAGGTGGAGATTTTACAGCAGGATACATTCGTTCCTGTTCGTTGTTGCTATTTTCCACCTGCACACAACGTACAAAAACAAAGTATTATTATTAAGGCTGTTATTACCATTTTCCATCGTAAAAGGTAGGATGAGGACAAAAACACTTACTGCTTTTCTAAGACACTTCTTTACAGACTCAAAAATGCTTCGTTTCGACTCGTCAGCATTGTCTAAAAATTCTTCTAGTCTTTGCCGGAGACTTGGGTCTCTTTCAAAATCGTAGAAATGATGAAGCACCCATTGTTTCATGACGTTCAGTACCCGTAACTTTACATGCCGACAATATTCCTTTCGAAATCGCTTCATCATCTCACGGGTGTGTATTGACATATCATCTCGCGAAAGTTCAGGGTCAGGAATATTAAAACGATCTTGAAGAAGACTTAGGAATTCCTAAAGTAGACAATGATTATCTCGTTAGCTTTTGCTGGAAATTTTTAAAGGGAATGTTTTTGTAGATTTCTGATATTTGTCACAACCAACTTACATGAGGCGAACAAAAGCTACGATATGTGGTAAGAAATGTGTTGATAAAATTGGGATCGAAGTATTGATGATGGGTAAGCCGCTCAATAAGCTTGATAAGGGTAGCACCCTATAATTTAAATATAAAATAATAGTATAATGTCATTTAATATTTAGGGTAGTAAACTAAAATATTCAAATTATATTTTGTGTGTTTGGAAAAATTACTTTGATCATAAAATGATTGCCGTTGTCTTTATCAAAGATTATATTATCATCAGAATCCTCTATGGCAAACTTGTATCTTTCCACTGGAGGTAACCGTAAAGGATGTTTCTTTTCCTCGTCCGACAAAATTCGGTCCAATATACGATCCAGCATACTGAAATGTAAAATTTCTAGTTTGCTGAAATGTTTTACTAAATATTTTGGAGTACCAATAATCTGTTTGTAATATCATTGCACCTCTTTGTGGTGAGCATTACGAGTGCTCCCATCCAGTTTGATTTTTCTTCGTATGACCGTGCAGCTAAAATTACGGAGGGCTGCTGCCGTGGAAGAATTTCAAATAGATTTTTCCATTCTAGAGAATTAATACAAGAAAATCGGTCAAAGAGAAAATTAATTTTTTGCGGGTTTTCATTTTTTAAGCATGACCTGACATACCGTCAGTGTCGTCCTTATCACGAACTTCCACTTTGGTAAGGTAGTAGTACTCTTTGAGGCGATAATCAAATTGAGTACCACCAGTAACTACAGAGGTACGACGATAATTTGGTTTGCACAAACAAATAAACGCGTCAAAAAGATAGGCATGTCGTTCAGAAGGCTTTCTTCCCGATCCCAGTTTTTGAAAGTTGTCTTCACAAAGAAATTCATTAAAATATGACTGTCCAAGGCTATCGTCGAATCCCTCTACAAGTGACTTCATTTCTTCAAATTTTTGAACAGCAACCTCCTTATTTCCTTTTGCCGATATTCTCATTGGAATATCACCTAAAGTTCTACTTGGTATTCTTACACTTTCAATACTCCTTATACGAGTGAGCACACTTAAGGCTTGATCAAAGTCATTTTTGTCCTTTGAACAACTGGTTAGCTTTGACAGTAACTGGAAGAGGGAAAAAATTTCATTTAATATTTAATGTCATTAATGAGCAAATTGTATGTAGTTCAAGTTTACAAGCTGCTCTCACCGAAATATAGTCAAAATACTGTCTTCCATGATAAAATGGCTCTAGTAAAAGTTTTGGAAAGTAAAATTTAACAGCTTCCACAAATCCGTGACCCGCTGTGGAAACAGTCACTTCAATGTCTGGTCTACACAGCAGTATTTCGAGCTCTTTTCTGCATTTATCATTAAAGCACTCAACGTATCTGTCGTAAACATCAAATTCAGAGTCCTGCAATTTTTTAAAGAAAGTTTCCATCGGTTAAATTTTTTATGCAATTTTTTTATTTTCTCCAAGATTTGCACATACTATTCTTTATGCACAAATTTCTTTTTTGGATCATAATTTGCTGAAAAAAGGTTACCTCGGCCAACTCAAGGAAGCAAATTCCAACAAGCGGCGTTTGATTGGAATCTGTCATTTCTGTAACGTCTTCAACTTGACTTATTAAAGAAACCGTTAACTCTGCAATATCTTCTAGCGTTTGAAAAACTAATTCCAAGTCCTGCAACAAAATACACTCAGTTTTAAAATAAACTTTTACCGTGAGAAAAATATTAGTAACTTTCTTTTTACTTCTCAGTCAACTTACTTCATTCTCTTGTTTCAGTTTACCAGCTAACTGCTCTCCAAAAACTTTTAAAAGCATCTGCAGATCACGAAGATACTGTTTCTCCCATTGCATATAGTCATCTACAACCTGTACAGGGTTTATTAAAAAGTTTGTCAACTTTGCCCTTGATATAAAAAATATTCCTCGAGTTTAAAAATTTAAACATTACCTCACTATACGTCAAGGAATTTCTGGCAACTGGTTCGGTTGGCTCTTCAGCAACAGAAAATGTATCACCAAGTTTAAAAAGGTCACAAAACACTTTGTCATAACAAATGGCTGCCCTAATGTCTTGCGTGGAAAATTCCCCGTGCCTGCTGAGTTTGACATACTTCAAGACAACCTATACAAATTAGGATTTGGAAAATTAATGTGAACTTGCATTATATTTCAAAATATTAAATCTTACATGCTGTAGCATATCGGTCGCGATGTATTCCAAAATCACGCAAATGTAATAAGTCACATTCTGATCAATTTTGTGCTGCAACGCCTCCTATATTTTAGTACATTAACAAAAAATGTCAAAAATTATGCGGAAGGAGAGAAAAGATAAAAATCATTAGGGAAAGAAAGTCACAAACCTTAAGAAGGGGATGAATTTTATCGACAGGAAAGACCAATTTTCGTCTTCCTTGCTTGATAGCTTTTGAGGCAACATCTACAACCCATTCGTCGATTGGATATGGAAATAACTTTTGTATACGATCTTGCACCTCTTGAACAGAATGGGGCGAAGGGCGACTGCAGATCATACCCAGCAGTTGAATAATTAACTTTTCAAGGTATTCAAAGGCATCTTCTTTGGCTTTCATGGTATGTCCAACTTGATACATAACCTGTGTCAACGAAAAATTGTAAATAATCCAAAGTTCAACTACATGCACTCAACAAGAAGAGGCATGGGTTATGAGTCTTGTGTCCTAGTATTTTAATTGTCATAAAACTAGGTATGTGGTATATATAGTTTTACCTTTTTAAGGCCAGTCACGAATATCCCCTTCCATTTCCCCTCATTCTCCCCAGACGTAAAATCATAGGGAGACTGATGACCAAGCAAGTCTATGCTTGAGGTTGCCGGAAACATTCTAAGGATATTTGGTTTTAGTGAAGCTCTTTCCTACGGAAGAGCTCCCTTGTCATTTGGGTGACGGTTCTAGCCGCAATGGACTGACCCTGACCTAACGGCTGGCACTGGTGACAGCAGCAGTTAAACATTCGGTAGTCGGTCGTTGAGAAAAACTTCTCGTTGAAAGGAACAATATTATTTTAAAATTTCACGTTGGAATTAGCGGTAGCGTTAGGTGATTAAAGACGGACAGAGTTTAGTTTTTAGCTGCCCATTGCAAACGCAAACAATTTTATTTGCTCATCCAAACAAGTTTTCTGGAAACTGGCGATAGTGATGTCGTTGTGAGAATAAATGCTGGTAACTTTTTGTACAGTACTCTCATTAGTTAACTATAATTTATTTGTAAATACCAAATTACTAGATAGAATTATTATTATTATTATTACTATTTAAATATTCAAAGCCACCTTTGAGCAAGCACACGTTAAATTTCAAATTGGAAGACAACGAATACTAATAGAATATTTTTCGTTAAAACTATCACCACAATTCACAGAACACTTTTTTCTGCTGTCAGTTCGTCAACAAAATAATAATTAATTATACGCGTGAATGTCAAGTTAAGCTAACATTTTGTCTTGTAATTTTTTTATTGCCATTAATTTGCTTTCTCTCTCCTCTCTCTCTCTCTCTCTTCTCCCCACACCTCTTTCACGTCACATCTTCTCTTATTCCAGAGGAACGATGAACATTTCCATGAAACTCACGGCTGCATACAAAACAACAAGAAGGAAAACACGTCATTTAAACATTCAATATTTCTCATTAAATTATTATTATAATTACTGCGAAAAGATTTTGCTCAAGATCTACACAGTTTTGTAGGAGGATTGACTACATGAAATGACGATGATGATGAGTCAACCAAAAAAAAATCAAGGAAGAAAAAAAATCCAACAACAAGTCAAGTAATATACGTTATTATTATTACTACAGGGAAACTGGGCATCTCTCTTCATTTTACACACACGACAAGTAGCTACATATTTATAATGTGTGCATTAATTACTGATGATGATAATGATGATGGTGGTGGTGGTGTTGATGATGTTCATGAGGACAACGAAGTAGAGAATGATTTTTCAACTGCTACTACTATACTTATTGACTAGTTAGTTAATCTTCTTAAATGGTCTTCCCTGATGAGGATGATGATGATGATGAGAAATATTTTATCTTTCTCTTCTGTCTCATCTCTCGTGTTATTATTGCTGATGGTGCTTTAGAGAAGAAGAATATGATGATGATGATGTGATATGTGATGATCATCGTCATTTATCATCATCAACATAATCATCATCATGATGCTACTAACTTGTTCAAGTACTTTTACTACATTTCTTTCATCATCATCATCTCATCATCAATTTCACATCATCACACATACCAACCTCAACCAACCAACAGCAAAAGTCCAATGCAATAATATTACAATTTTTTTTACAAAGAAAGAGTCATGTTAAAGTTCACTACTTGTATAATATATGTATATAATATATATTTTTACTACACACAACAACAACAATACATTTGCTGGTTATAATAAATTTATTTTTGTATATTATATTGTTTACTACTACTGTTGTGGCCAGCACAAAACACACAAAGTGGTGCGAAAGAAAATATTATTATTATTATTATGAAGGCAGCCAACAAGACTTAATAGTTATAGGAGTTGTGTAGAAGTATGTAATATTATGTACAATGCATTATTATTCACTAGAACATTTTTTTCTCTCTCTCTTGATTCTCTTCTTGGGTTATCTTAATATAATGCAGTGACGATGATTATTATAACAGCGGCAGGAGTATTAGAGTGAGAAAGAGCAAAAGTAGTACACACATATATGGAGAAAAATATAAAAGTAGTAAGTGACACTGCTACTTACACATATTACAACGATGATGTTGATGATGCCAGTGCATTGTGATTTGTAAATAATAATGATGATGAAAACAGAGGATAATATAGTCGGTCGGTCGGTAGTAGTTTCGCTTAAGTGGTGGTAGTGGTGGTGGTAGTAGTGGTAGTAGTAGTAGTCACCACATTATATTTGACGATGAAATGATGATATTTATTTAGTAGTAATAAGTAAGTAAAGTAAACTGTGTTTGTGTCTGTCTGCTGGCTGTTGAAAGTTATGTGTGTATATGGTAAAGGGAAAGAAAAAGGTGTGCAACGCAATGCAAGCAATAAGCATTAATTCATGCTCAACAACAATTGATTGTACAACAGAAATGTACATGCTAACTTGGAGTGGATCTGAAATGATATTTATAAAAGTGTTCTTTGAGAGAAGAGCAAGTTATGTGCGTAATGCTTACATTTATAACAACAATGCATTGTTAGACATTCTTTATGTATGGATACTTGATAATATGTATATAAACGAACACTGACTAACACACACACACACAGTCTCTCTCGCTCTCTCGAGGAGACTGACTGACAGATAGATATATGTGCATAAGTAAAGTAGGGGAAAAACTTGGTATTATTATAAAGTACAGGGAGGAGTACACACGAGAATAGAGGAATAAAAAAAGAAGAGGACTATCCCAAAAAGTCCCAAAAGAAACTTGGGGAAAAAATAGTACAGCCAGACATACACTCATATGATGATGAACGAACGACAGAATGTAGTGGACGATGATATGGAATAGGATTAAGTTGGTGAGAGGACGACGAGAAGTGTAAATGTGTACGATGATGAAGTAAAGTAAATGATATAAAGAGCACAACTTTTCAAAAGTAAATGTAATGATATGCAGTAGGGATAAAGATGCAATGTAATGTTGGTGAACGTGAAGTGCAAACATGCAATGCTTAGAGCTTGTAACATACATGAAGGCTTAACTAATTAGGATATGATGAAGTGGACAACTAGGGAGTTTGATTACTTATTATCAAACAGACATGTAATATTGTAGTCGAGTTATGTACTCTGGAAAAAAGAGCACTATGAGAGCACATACACAATAGACTGTTTGTTGGGAGAAAATGGAAAAAAGGTCTGTTTAGTTGATTTTGTAGAGTTGCATGGGGAAGCTCTGCACTGACAGTGATATGCACATCAAGACGCAGCAATAATGAAAAGAATTAAAGAGACGGATGATATGAGAAATGGAAAAAAAGTTGAACTG
>JAHZMT010000220.1:0-75333 GCA_027743785.1 Sinhomidia bicolor
CACACTTTTTGTTAGTTTTGCTGTTAGAACCTGCGATCTTAGCGACTAGAGATTTGATGCTCTAGCCCCTACACCACAACGGCTGGCTCTAAGCAGTCGAATAAAGAAAAAAACTTTATTTTGCTCAAAGTTCTGTTTGAATACCAAAACCCATTAGTCGTCTTGTGAAATACCTTTTGAATTAATAAAACTGTCATATTGACTTCCAATGCATGCTCTCTTCTTACTTGGCTATAGATACGGATGCATCTATAATTGCCTTTATGTGGCGTAGCCAACCACTTCCTTCCAGCCCAGTTAGAAAAGCGCCCATCATCGGAGTTTTCAAATCACACGCTACGATGAATAAATCAAAATAAGAAAAATTGGAGCGTATACATATAGCTGTCCCGAAAAGTGTGTTTTTTCATATAAAAATCTATTAACGATAAGAGTAGTAGTAATTTTTATACCATCAAGTAGACGACTAAGGGATTGTCTCATCACATGAATATTATCTATTCCTGCAAACATGAATCTAGTATTTTCGTAGTTGGCCTCGCTTTCGTACCCTTTCCCGGCTGCTCTGTTTGCCATTGCGTTTATTTTTGGACGAGTGTCTACCACTACCAACTGAGCAGTGTTAGGGTTCGCTTTTTGGATGCACACTAATAAATTTTCATCTTCGACGCATCTTGCACTAAAGCCCGACAAAGGTTGACTGCATCGGCACAATGCGGCCTAAAGCATACGTGTCATATTTAATACTTTATGTGAAAAAATTAACCCATTAGATTAAATTAATTTATTGACTAAACGTGCTGCTAGATGCCTTATTCTGATGAAGGTACGTGAGAACTGGAAGTCTTCCTCTACTCCTGAACCTGGAGGAACCAATCAGTACGTTTGTAGGTGCCGAAGCTGGAACGTATAGGTACCGAGGATAGGTATCACAAAGCTATAAAATCAATACCAAATATACAATATTATAGGAAACATAGCTATTCGCTATATACAGCTCCTTCGTTCTAGGTACAAAAATTGTAATGGAATGCAGTAGTATAACTTTAGCATCACTACGTACTTCATAATCTTTATTCAAAAGTGTCATGGTCCATGTTTCATTGGGTACTCCCATTCGCTCAAACTCTGTTTGAAGGTCAAATAGAGACCAGCCAGCCTCTCGAGGTAAATCGTCCACTCCCTGGTTGTATCGGAAGCAATACAATGCTTCAATACTTTCTGCATGTCAAAAAAAATCAGAATTGCCTCTTGAGTTCAATCAGAATCTTTTGCCTAAAGAAGTCAATTAAAAAAACAAAATGGAATTTAACATACCTGGTTGACACATTTGAACAAGCGATTGGTGAAGATCATGCGCATCTCTCTCTTTTGGAATTATGAAACACATGGAAAGGAATGTCTTTGTTCTAACTTGAAGGGGCGAACCTTGCGGAGTGAGGGGAAGTTTTGTCACACTGGAAATGTGGGAATGTAAAATCTAAAATTTCACAGTAAAAATACACCCGCATTATGATAAGGGCATTAATATATTTTCCATTAAATTCATTAATATGTTTCAAATATTTCAATTTTACCCAAGTCTCCCTCTTATTATCATGGTCAACATAGATAACGTGAGTGGCTGTCAAATAAAGAGAACCCAAAGCGTTTTTTCTTGAGCTGAACCTTTCAACTAAACTCACGTTCTCCACCTGAAATTTTTTTAAAAAAATTATAATTGATAACTATACGCAGGTTAGCCATTGCCCCACTTTATTTTCAAATAAACAAACATTTAAAAAATAAAATAGAATAAAGAAAGTAAATAAATAAATGCATAAGGGTACATTGAAATCAAAGTTTAAACTGAACATATACTATATAATCTATATATGCCAGTTCAGTAAGTCATATTCGTAAATACACACACCAGAAATCATAATATATAGGTATGCAATCAATACAACAACGCGTACTAGTACTTATATAGACAAAGGTAAAGGTAAGAAGTAAACAGCGTGCCTTCATCTGGTACGGAATATCGTGGAACATCTTCCCATCATCAGAAGCGTCCAAAGATCCCAGCCACTCTTTGAAGAATGTATACATTTCTTCCGCTCTATGCATTTTGTTTACTATTTTGAAACTGCCTCTTTTTCCTAATGATTCGTTAATATTTTGTTGTTTGAAAAATATAATATATTTCTAGTCAACGGTATATGACGACTGCTATTTTTATAATTATTTATTGAGCTCACAAACTTTTCTACGCGTATCCCTTAATCCTTATGAGAACTTTTAAGCGTGTACTATTTGGCATCCAGGTAGGAATTTCAATTATCGGTACTGGGAGGTGGCTAGGCACCAGAAAAAGTTGCTCCTCCCTTTGTTATATGACTGTTATTATTAGATTGAACGAAACTAAAAGTATTATCGTTTGACTGAATCACCCAAGAGAGCGAGAGTTGTAAGTTTGTAAGATCGACAAGGCAGACAGCAGATAATGTAGTTTTTAATGCACCACTGCACTGCCCTCCTTCCCTCGCTACTTGCTGCTGAACAAGTAGTTGTACAACAAAACAAATTGGTCTGAGAAATGCGAAATAACGATGAGAAAAAGTGAAGGCAATTGTTGTGTTTAAACGTCTCCCACTAACTTGCTAGCTACAGTAATGTTATATTTTATTATCGACATTTCCAAAAAGGCGGATAAAGGAGCAACGGAATAATTTTCACTTTTTGGTTCTCGAATGATGAGCGAAATGTAAAGCACTGATGGAAAAGGGAAAATGAGCCGTTTCGTAGGCGTAGACTCCCTTTTAACTTGTGTGTGTGTCTGTGTCTGTCTACTCCACTTGAATCCCCCTATCTCCGCGAAACCTAACTTTAGTACGACTGTTTACCCAGCGGAATCACAACTGCCACTTAAGTGCCAACCATGCACTTGCTCATAATATTTGTTTGCAGATGAGGACGATGAAGAAAAATAAAGCGCTATATGGATGGAACAGACTGAGCGGATGAGGGCGAGCTGACTGAAACAGAGTGACTGCATTAGTAAGAATCACGAGATTTCAAGTCTATGGAACTGGTCAAGCGAAAGAAGAAAACTGAGAAGCACATTTCGAAAAGGAAAAAGAGAAAACTACGAGAGTATTGTGTGTTAGAATCGCTTGAATGAAAGTGAGTCTCGACACTCTGCCCCGCATATCATTATATCACGGCTTGATTCGGCCAGAGAGAAAAGTAATAGGTGTGGTGGCACTAAAAAAAACTGGCAGCGTAGTTGTAGTCGTAGTAGTAGCAGCAGGAGCAGCAGCAGCAAAGAAAACGAAAGATTTCAGAGCTCTATATTTGGCCCGTCCATCGCAGTAAGTCCACAATATCGTGAACTACATAAATACGGCTATATGCCCTCATAATCCTATTGCAAAGTCCATATTTTCACTTGTTTTAACACAGCAGTAGAGAAGTAGTAGTTGTAGTAGTAGCAAAGCGTATTTAAGAATCAGCGGTGGAACGAAAAGACGCCCTCACCAATCCACATTTCCACAGCAGCATGCACACTAGACCGCTTTCTTTCTTTCTTTTCTCTCCAGCGGACACGAAGTTGGAACAGTTGGAAGGAAGGAGAGCAGTAATAATAGTCGTGGAGGAAAGATAAGGAAAAAGGAGAGGAAGTGTCTATAAAAATAGCATATATGTCATACGTCAATAATAATACGGTAGAACGCGCACAAAAAAAATATGTATACCTACCCAAATACGGCAGTCAGGCATAGTATGGCATACATACATACATACAAACATGCACACCTACTACTTGAGTGTGTGTGTGTGCACGATCTGTGTGAAAGCTTTCTCTTGAACTTTTTTCCCTTTCCACCGAATTTACGTCATGTCCACATAAGACAAAAACAACACAGGAAGGAGTTTTTTTAGGGCAATATAACTTTTCTTCTCAACCGTTTCAAATGGTGCACATCATGGACATATTTATTTCTCGTTTTCTCCTTGAAATATGTACTTGTTTCAAAAGTTTTTTTTTCATTTACATTAAGAGTTCATTCGACTCAATCAATATTACAAGCATGCATTCATATATAGACATTTCTAATCCACCTAAAAAAAAGTTATGTCAGTGCATGCCTAATATATATATATACTCATGGTTTCTGCTGCTGCTACTATTACTACCACTACTCACACTGTTTGTCTAACTAGTGAGTCAGTGAGTGAACATCTTGTACAAATATTTTCTTGTTTGAGGTGGAGTAAATTTTATTGCGCCAACTTTTCAGCTTCTGCATATATTCTATTTCCATTGATTGCCCTGATAGTCAAGAAATGATTATGTTGATGGGTGCTCTTATTATAAATATTTGAGTTTACTATTTTTATTTCAGTCACGATTTTCAGTAATGAATACCGTATTATGGTTTGCTGTACTCTTACAAGGGTGACAAATTACATACCGTAATTCTCCAAATAAAATTATGTACCATTTGAAGTTGCCTACCACTGGCGATGAAAAGTTGACCGTGTTGTTTCCAAAAGTGCCAAAGCGGCAAATTGCACGCAATGTTTGTTATTCCATCACGTGGACGCATACATTTTACTCTCTCATTCACTATGCTCTTTACACGGATAAAAATATTATTCCGTGGGTGTTCCAACAATGCAATATGCAGACAAGTTATCAGGTTTTAAAAATAAAGTACTATATCATACTATACCACTACTTGGTTGATAAGGCTATTAGCGATGCTGGAAAAGTCTTCGTGAGAAAAAAGGTTCGTTCTTGAAAGCTTTACGACATGCACCATTGTACGATAAATTTAGTACCTTATCGCTGTATGTATATTGTGAGCTGCATTACTATTACCTATTATTATTATTGTGGTATGAACTATGCACGATATTTAAAAGGAATGGTAAATACGATGAAAACAATATAAACACAATCAGCTCAATAGTAGCAACATGACTTGTAAAAACATTGATTAGCATCTGCTCACCTTTCTCGTGCTTATCCATCAATGCAATGTCACATAGCTGTCTACTTACAAAATACTATATTATTATTACATGTCATAGAGCGATAGGTTTAGTTTATTGATGCTAGCACTTAATCTTCTTAGTTTACTAGCTTAAATTTCTTTCCTTTTAGCGGAGCAACTTGTTTGAATACTGATTTTCTCCTTTACCAAAATTTTGCTTAAACCCAACCAAGAGTCAAAAAGAAAGAAATATTTTTGTTCGCATTTGCACCATGTACTCTTCAAGGTTAATTTACACAAATCCTCTCTCTCTCTCCATTTTATCAGTCAGCAGCACTTAAGCAAGCTCGTGCTGATACAATCTTAGCAAAAGAGAAAAACGTTTCTGAGTTGGAGAACCTGGAGTTGGGAAAATTGCAGTGTTATATTAATATCCGCTAACCCAGAAAGAAAGTCGAAACCGACATTATTATTAAACGGTGAAGCATGCAAAGCCACTTATAAATTTCGCAATGCCTATCTGCCCACCGGCCCCAGCGATTATCTCGAGAATGGTTTTAAACTTTTCAAATTGATTTCCAGCAATCGATTGCTGGTCAATCAAAGACCCTTATTTGCGATTTTTAAATACATACATTGTGCAACAACAAGGATTTGAAAACAGAGGGCAAGTGGTAAGTCATTGGAAAACTTTTTATGCGTGGTATTAGTTATGGAAATACGTAGTAACGTTTTCCAAAATACAACATTTTGAAGGTATCGAGAACCAGCCAGTGCAGTGGCATAAAAAGCATTAGCTTTCACACTAATCTACATAGGTATATTGCTTACTTCATACTTGCAAGGTTTTATACAATAAGAAATCAAGGGCACACATACGCTATTGATTCAGAAAAATACTCCGCTGCACGACTTTTCTGCAATAAAATCTTCCGCATGGTAAAGAAACAGCGATTTCGTGTATTTATTTGATCTAATCTTACTTTATCAACATGACCAATTAGGCAGAAATCTCATCTATTACTGTATCTAATAAATTTGTCTTCCATATCGTTACCATTTTTTATTTAGGCATTGAATTATATACATACATATGTATGCTGCTTTCATCATAAAAGAACGACATGCAGCTAAGGCACGTATGCCTAATTATACGTACATAACGTTTATCGTTCTTCCATGTGCTTGACTAAACTTGTCACACAGAAGTTAAATAAAAAGTTAAAAAGAGAAAGAACAAAGAACGACAAATAGCGTTGGCGTTGGATGGAGCACGTTGTTCTGAAAGAAAGTGTGCTGCTGTTGTAGAAACTCGATATATTTCGTGAGCAGAAATATCAAACGAATAAAACCGCGAGTAAAAACATGTGTTAAAGAGTATGGGACAGGAGAAAGAACCCTTCAAGACAAAAACATATTTCTATAAAGTTTAAACGAGTATGTTCGTGGCCAAGAACCAATGCCTAGTTGGTATGAATGAATGAAGCTTTTATGACGTACACAAGCATTGTAATAATAATAGTGGGGCATCATGTAGATAATCCTTTGCAAACTGTTACTTGTCAACGCTAATAAACACGGCTTTACTTCATTTTTCCTTTGATAAACACAATTGGGAAAAATGTAACTAATGTGAGGCAGATATAATGCCCTTGTAAGTATATATGTACAATTTTTGTGTGGAAAAAGCCTCTGCTAAGAAATGAACCCTGCGCTGTCTCATGGCCATTTGACATGCACGTTGCATTACTAATATACATTAATTTATTTACTTTTGCACTAATGCAACTGTGTGAACTTACGAGAAAAAAATATTGTTGGAAAAATAATTAATTCTACTTTCACTGTCTTCTTTAATAGTCTGGATGGATGTCAGTTGACTGCATCATTATACCTACTGTTGCTTGAACTGACATTCTAAATTTTACATTTCTGATAAGTAGTTTGACACCATATTATGGCTCTAGTATTACTGTAAGGAAGTCACTTGAAAAGAACTCCCCTTCGCTATAAAATGGTGCCTTAAAGATTATGCAAACTCCACATTGCCACCTGAACATAGTAATTAACAAAGGTGAAAGTAGATGAACAAATTAACATTTCCCTAAAATTTACAGTTCCTTTGTTATTGCTATTTTTCTGCTTGTAAAGTTTACTATTTACCGATAATTTGCCCATTCAAAAGTAACAAGAATACCGATACTAGCCAAAATAAAAAGTTGTACTTGAAATTTAAAAAAACATAATATTTAATGTTGAGTAACTGTGTTTAGAGCAAAAGGTAATTAACTATTGTTAAATTGTTATATTTTTTGTATTGTTAACATTGAACTAATTATTGTATTGCGTTTTGATACATTTATTCACATACTGACGAGCGCAATGACAACAGTATTTTGTGCAGTTATATGCTCCGTTATTTGTATTGTGTATATTGAGTAGGCAGTACCGTCGGATGTTTTAATAGTTTTCTTTATAGTCGCGAGCTTGTAATGAAAGAAATGTTTCAGAATTCTCTGCTATAAAAAATTGTTGGCAAATAAACGTAAAACAATTAGTGCCAAGCACAGTACAACTAATTTTAGTTAACCGTTAACTCCTAGCAATTTCCAATTGTATTCAACTTATCCGCCTATTAAAGTTGTCATATACCGAACACTATATGTATACCTACTGAAATGCTATTTCAAATGATAAGGCCATAAAATTTGCGAGAATCTTTAGCATATAAATTAGATAATAATTACACTTTCAAATGTACATAATCAATCTCGAAAAATACTTTCTCATAGTTTCTAATTGGTTAATAGTTAATAGTAGATAGACTATTTTTGAGAGAAAAGCTGAAAAGTACACTATTCTGACTCCATATTTCCTTTATATTTTAAAAATAAAAATGCTTTAGTAAATTTAATAGATATTTTTATGGACATATATTTATTTGGCTTCCGCACATTCAAAAACATGTACTGTGTGTATACACAGACGTTTCATCTTTATCTTATCTTTTTATTTTTATCTTATTTTAACTCACTTAAAAACTGAAAACGAACTTACTTTTTTCGAAACCATTCTATTGCTTTCATCTGGCACTGGAACATGAACATCTCTCATAAACAACTTCATTTTCTCGTCATCTGACATAGAATCCATACTCTGGTCCATGTTGAACTGAATGTACTTATAACCAGCCTCTACGTCAAGTTAATAGTCAATTTTATGTCACCAGTTACAAAATGGTATTTCAGAAATAGTAAATCAATCTCTCAAGTTGAAGCCTCTACAGGAAACCAAATACTCTCAAAACTAATTTCCCGGGATATATACACTGCACTAAACTGTAAACTGACACATAGAACATTATTTTCGTTACTTATAAATAACTTATTATTTATTTAATTGCAACAAACTCCTTGGTAGGTGCTTTTTCAGTGCTCCTCTCTGCCATCTAAAAAAATCACTAATCTGAAGACCCATAGCCAATATTAACACTAGTATAAAAAAACAGCTGATGCTTGTGTAAAACAAACAGGTGGGATAACTAAATAGACGACACTGCCACTAACCACTGCTAAACATGACGAAGCGACGGTATTCCTGTTCAACTTCACAAACGCAACATCAGGTTAATTCAGTGGTATAAATTTTAGAAGTCACTGTGTACTTTTCAACTTGGCAGACAACACTGAAGTTAGCAGGCAATGTACGTTTTTAATAGATGATCATGCTCATCCTCCTCCTACTAACCAAATCCCGGCTGCCCTTTTGCTAGATAATCTGTCTATCACACACAGCCCACCAGTTCAGTTTTGCTGTACTTTCTTCATCCACAACAAGACAGAGAGAGAGAGAGAGAGAGAGAGAGATGAAACAGGAATTCCATATTTATTATATATCCATCCATTCCAGATTCCATATTATTATTATTACCTATACTCGACCAAAGCCATAAACCTGACAAACCGTATGATGTATACATAGCTTGGAGGTAGGTAAATAAGTGGAATGAAAGTGAAAGAGTAAGTAACTCATATTATGAAATGGAAAGATGACATGGCTGATGATGATGATGATGATGATGGCAAAGTACAGAAAGAAAGTAAGTATCCAGCGATGTAGCGATATTGCAAACATTTTCGTTGTTTCCACAGCTCTCTCTCTCTCTTTCTGTTCAACCCTCTCAGCTGCATATTATATTTCTGCATGCAACAGAAAAGAAGCATTTTTGTCCGTATGTCTGCGTAGACAAGGACTCCCCCGCCAGGCTTTTTCATACTGTTTCATTAATTCCTTTGAACTCGACACCCGAGCAAATGTCATGTCATGCACGTAGGCAGCCAGATTTCTGTGAAATATATATTTATAGAAGGTATATTTTGATATACTTGAGGGTATGCCTAATTGGTTTCCAGCAGTTTATTAGCGTATAGAGGAAGCTGAGAGAGTTTTTGTGGCAAGCAGGTAGAAGGCAATATGGAAAAGGTATTTTAACATCAAACCAACCAACCAATTACACAGTCATGCAGGGAGGGTATAAGTACGTCTTGTCATGGTTCTAGGAAAAATTTGTTTTAAATAAGGTGAAACAAGTCAGGGATGAAAGCAAAAGCTGAGAACAGTCAAGTAGACTTCTCTGTTAACATCCGCAACGAAGAAAATTTGCATACTAGAAAAGCATATGTACGCTTTCGACTACTACGTACCTACAACTGAATTATTCCTGTCCCTGCTTAAGGATCAGTTCAAAAATCAATTGTAGAGGTTTATATGAACTAAGATGTCTGTGTACCGAATTTGAGAGCCACTCAAAAATATTAGTAGTTATCGTGACGCTAAAAGTGCTCAGGTAGGTGAACAAAGAATTTTAAAATCAATAACTACCTGTACATTTAAATGCTCCGGTAGTTAATCAAGCCTTGACAGTTTAATTACATATATGTACATGTTTAAGTACATGCATGCATAAATGCACACATACTATATACTAAATACTATATGGAAACCATGAATGAATCTTTTGGCGTGAGTACCAGTATGTATGGAAAATCAGCAATTAGGCACAAAGACAACAAAACGATCGATTCTCAACATTCCCCATTATGATACTCAAACCTTTATAATAAAAGTCAAAGCTCTATTGTACCTACTATTGTACACCTCAACCTCTGTTGTCTGTTTTTGTCGTTGAAGTCGATACGTAGCATTTTAAACTGTAACCATATTAAAACGAACAATAAAAATGTATGAAAGTAGCGAAATATACACAGGTGTCAAAAGAAAGTAGAGTAGACATGCATTCTACAGTAGCAAATTTTAACAGGTTCTAGCAATTACAGCCGTTTTAGTTTTTTAAAATAGTTTCAAGTGTTTTATGGTATTTACAGATTCTAAAACGTGACACAATAGGTTTGCTTCGTGTATTTAATAATCGATTGCCTACCAACATTGGAGTAGCTGTTTTTGTTATCGAGATAACATGTCGACCGACGATTTCTAACAATTGTCATTGACTTTATGACAGAATAATGAGCTTAACCTAATGATCAGTGATTGATTGTCGAAAACAGCAAATGGAAATTCGAAACCGTTCTCTATATTTAACTCAAATACATAACCTGTCAAAATATTCGAAATATGCAGCTTTTACTGTTTGAGGAAAATATTGACAGGGGTTTGTCGCATTATTAAGTATGAACTGATGAGCAAAAACTAATCCTATTGCTGACGTCTAGATGTGTAAACTGATTTCTAAAAAAATTTAGTCGCCTTTAAGTATGTGCTGCCTTTAAAAATGAAGCGATATGGGCCTCAATAAGACTATCAAAAATATAAATACGTAAATTGTGAGCAAGTCAGACAGTTAAGTTTGTTTTCAAAATCTCACGGTGCATATTTTACGCGGCATTTGAAATTATAGTATTGACAATGAGTCCAGTAGATGCTTAAAGTTGAGATTTTTATGCTATCAAGAAAGTTTCAATTATTTGCGTCAAATGTACAATTTCCAGAAAAAAATATTATTTTATGTCGTAATAATAAACGTTTGGCATTTGTTGTCATAAAAACTAGACATTTTATGAACGTAATTTGTACAAAAGTATTAATTATGCATATGCGTCTTGTCAACCATTCCCAAAGTGAATGCTTTGAAAATGCGGCCAATAGTTATAAATACCATGCAGTAGTTATAACAGCTTCGTTTTTAAAATGAAAACATTATATTTTCTTCATTCATTTTTATTTCGGAAGATTTTTAATTTATTAATTCCTTATAAATACATGCGATTTGGAAATATTTTTACGTATCATGTACTTATTTATGAATAATATTTTATTTACACATGGTGCAATTAATTTCGATATATTTATATATAATATTATATGATTTAGTATAGTACGTAAAAGTACATATGGAGAACTTTTTTGGTTCATCACTGGAGCCATGAGCTTTCCTTCTTTTATCTTTAAATTATTACACTTTGTTTAATGATGTATAGGTTTAATGGTTCAGTTTCAAAAAAACCAACTAACTATATAGTTCTTATAATGATGGAAAAATTAGCATCTTGTATTTGCACGTGTGCTGGCTGGACTTTAACTGCACGAGTACTCTTTGTTTAATCAAATCACAATAATTATTTCTCTTTAAATGTTGATTACACTAAATTAGTAAAACAGTAGCATCCATCTTGAGTTTTCATTTAATAAGTAGATTTATTTATTTTATTTGTGTATTTTTTCAACGGTTTTTTAATTCGTTTTTAGATAGGCCACGCCAAATTGGGTGTTACAAAACTCACACCATAATTCATAGAATTTCTTTTGTTATTCATTTTGGACATGCTACTGACCACCATAATAACGCAAACAAGGAAACAGTACAGCAGCAAATTTAGAAACACAGCAAAATTCTGTAATGAAGAAATATATATACTTTTTTGATGATTCCTCAGACCGTTTGGTGTGACGCAGGAAATACACCGGTAGAAATGACAAGTACAAATGTAAATTCGATTTGCGATTTGGTTATGAACGGTTATGCTTTCTTTTAAAATCCTATATCATTTTACCTATATATTTTAGTTAACTAAAAATTGATTCTGTCGCTCTTTCCAAATCCCAATTGTTTGATGACAAGACCGCTCGTGCATTTTGCTCCTCCACTCCCATATCAGCAAGACGGGCTACTCGATTTTCATACTCAAGAATTCTATTCGGTCCTAATTACAAAAACATACAAAAAAAACATTTTCATTACATGCATTAAATGGTTTACAAGTTGACCTGTACAAGTAAAATGATTTGATTTGATCTCCATGCACTTTCATTAATTGTAAAAGGTTACCTCCAGCATAAACTGCAGTCCAGTGCTGAGCAGTGCTTTTAAATATATGGGGATAGTCTTTGAATTGGCGTGCAACGACAGCATCTTGTGGATCGTCTGGTTCTGCAGCAGCAAGAAGGGCTTGTAAGGAAAGGAGAACAGTTCTTAGTGTCATCGCAGCAGCCCTGAAATGAGAGATATTTGGCATTTGGTATATATATTTGTTTTTCCAGTTCCCAATACTAGCAAATAACGTCAGTGTATACATAAAGGTTGAGGACAGTAGCATGGACTACGTATAGTTACAATTAGTTACGTATACGAAATACACTATCGCAAAAAAGTGTATGGGGGTTAAAATGTGACGCGTTTCAAGCCACTTGAAAGCTGTATTTAACTGTTGATGATAGCCATAAATGTAATATGAAAATTTTATTACCATTGGTCTTTTAGAATATCTAGGCAAATTGCTCCGGTTACAGATGAAATGTTCGGATGCCATATTTTAGTTAGAAAGCGAACCTTTAAAGTGAAATACAAGACATACTGATAAATATAAAACATTGATTATTGGATGCACACACTTTTGAAAATGCAGAATTAATCTTACTTTAGGTGGATTAAACGGGTAAGTTTCGGGAACCAATATTTCTAGAGCAAATACACCTCCTTCATAAGGAGTATCAGGAGGACCAGCTATTTCACCACGTAGTTCGCTCCAGCTATCATTTACTAGATCAATCCGAATCGCACATCGTGCGACCTAATAAAATTTAGATTATTATAGTTTATATATTAAAATGCACAGGTAACTGCTAATAATAATTATTAGCAGATTTTAACTGCATAAATGTATAAAACATACTTCTTCACTTTTAACAACTTCTTTGAATTCGCGCTTGATTCTCTGTGTCGCTATGTTGGCCATTACGTTGAGCAAATACTTCAATTGGAATCCTTGATAATAGGAGCGCTTTATCAAAAAAATCAGTTGAGCTAAAGAGGATAGTAGTAGATAGCTTTGCTATAAAGATTCTATCGTCGTGATTCCTCCATTAAAATATCAAAACACGAATGAGCACGAAGCAGGGATTTGTATACTCCAGCGACGCGACGTGAGCATGAAAACCTCTTATTAGCACCACTAGCTCTCCATTAAGAAGCACCTGTAACATTATAACCATTTCACACACATTTTAAAAATTACTTTGTAATAAAACTGTAATGAAATTTACTCAGATTTACTCATCCAAGCGTATTTGATAAATATGTGTTAAAGACTTCAAAAAAAGTTTAATAGAGGCAAAATCTATGAAAAGAACGAGTACATATACAAGATTTTCTTCTAGAGTAGGTTAGTGACAACGCAATGGTTAATACAAACTACATGTAAATGGTGCATAAACGACATGCCCACGTTTCGAGCAAACCACCTGTGCATTGTTGCTCTACAAATTTATTTTGTTATTTGTGTCCACATGCGTTTATTTAACAAACTACTGCATATAAATGACCCTCCTCCAAGCTGAAAATTTTTGCTTATTTCACATCCACTGCAATATGACAATTTTTAATTATGCATATATATCACCAACATCATTGCAAGTGAAACAAGCGTATCTACCCTTATCATCAACAAAATGCAAAAATGCTTTCAAGAGAACACTTTTACACAAAATTAAATATCCTCAACGCCATCATATTTTAATTAATATTCGCTAACTTACTATTTTTTTTTAGAAAATCCCATTTGATTTTATTTCGAATCAAATTCACCACACAGATAAACACTCAAGTTGTCATTTTAACAGCACTCAAGTTTGTTTAAAAAAATACAACACTTTTTTATACTCATCAGACTAAAATGTCAAGCCACATAAAAACATTTATTGTATAGCGAAACATGAGACTGTTTTATTATTGATTTTTCTTGTTCGTCTACAAAACAAGCACAGAACCGTTATTTCCGTTAATTCTTTGTTCTTATAAACATTGCTAAAAATCTACTCTATTATCCGCAGTTGTTCTTCCATGGGGCACTGAGGTGTCTGCTATCGTTTTCTCTGACTAAACAACAGCAAATCACCTATCAACGAAACTTTTCCAAAAGATACGTTACGATTGCATCCCGTCGTCCTCCGTCACCATATCGGTAATCCTTTTTAGCATTTGTAAAATAATGTAAACGAGGTTACTTTTAACAATGCAAATGTTTAAAGTTTTTTTTCTCCCTCTCCGTCTCCAACAGTAAATCTTGATTTTTTTAGTTATGAAAATATATGTATGTGTATATTATGTATGTAATGTTAATGTTCATACGACTTTTATTATTGGAAGCAAATATTATTATTATTAATAATATTTTTTAAATGTATTTTTGAGTAGAGTTTGTGTGAGTAAGACTGAAGATAGCAATCTAAACTAAAAGCAGTTTTGCTGCTACCGTTTTGTTGTAGTTTTTTGGAATCGTCATGTGTGTTGGCCGTACGTGTGCAATATCGTTTTGCCTTTATTAATACTTCACAACAACTGAAAACAGCACTTCTTCTTCGTCTTCTGCGTACATTCATCTCTCGATGATATGGCCACCATCCACTAAATACGCTGCAAAACTTTAAGTGAAGAGTGAATGAAACTGATTTTTTTTCTTCTTTAAAAAAATAAATGTAACAACCGTGTGGACGATATTATTGTATGAGGAGGAGAGAGAAGTGGAAAAAAAAGAAAGATAGACGGCACAACAAACACACATACATACAGGTAGATTCAGTCTTGAGACAACAAAAAAACTGTATAATATGCAGTCAGTCAGTCATTCAGCAGCGCAATAAGCGTAATCCGATATAGTGAGTCGCAGCAGCAACAGCAGCAGAAGTGATGTAGAACAGCTAGGATGATCATCAGCAGAATAATGTTTATAAGTATAAAAATCATACGAAACCGTGGTAATGGTCAGAAAAAAGAACGGGGAAAAAAACACACAGCTGCCATTATCGGTACAATATGAGCCATTTCCATTTTTTTTCATTTTGAGACCTACCTAAATATCTGCATATTATGCAGACGGGCTATCAGCACCAGTACGGAACAGTACCTTAATACAGTATCATTGGCAATCTTTTAAATCTCAGGAATTTTTAATTTTACTCTAAATTTATTTACTACTGCTAAGTTTGCATTACCAGAGGGTACAACTAGACGCTGTTTGTGTTGACAAAGACAATAATTTTTCTGTGCGTTTAACACGGAAAAATATCTGTTTTTAAATAATTTGCCTATAGTGTACTTTTAGATTTAATACAGGTTTTTAAATTAAGAATTTAATTGCGTACGTGTAACTTGTTACAGCAACTCAGAACGAAACTGACTATATATCGGATGGATTGGCAATATTTAGTACAAAGGTTAAGCGTTGTATACAGTCGCCACGCGTAGCTGGCTTGATTTATAGTTTGTAGTTTTTTAGTAGTGTAGGTTCAGTTGAGTTGACTGGCACTTCTTGTTACGTAGCTGTGGGATTGCAAATATTGCTACTACTTACGTTTGTCTGTCTCTCTGTGTAAACCATCTTACAGCCAACCATGAACTTGATTTGAACTGAAGTTATAGTAGCTTCTGAATCAATTTTAAAAATTATATCTTATTTATAATCTGTGACAACTGTTTTAAAATTTACTTAAATTTAGTTTTTAAAAAATCGGGCTATATGCATTTTTTAATGTAGTTTCGAATTGCATTTATTTTTCATTGCAAAATAACCACTTTCAGTAGCATCATTTAACACTAATCTAAGCATACCTACCGATTTTCTTTTTCATCAATTGTCAATCAGTCAGTGATGTTGACTCCGCTTGACAAGAACGAAAATCTCAGCTACATAGTTATCGTCGCTTTTATCGTCGCATTGTTTTTTTTGTCTAGCTGTGCTGAGAGGTGATGCAATGCACTCTTTTTGTTGTAGTATTTGCACCTTTACTATTACTAGTACTACTACTACTACTGCCACTACTTTTTATGTCTTTTATCCTATGTACTTAATTTTTCAACAGTAAAGAATGAATTGTGATTTGCATTTTATGTCGGGGAACTGCACAGTATTAATAAGTGCTATGTTAAGGCTTGTTTGAAGGCTGTTTTTTTCGCTGTTTTACTAACTATAATGTACTCACGTTACAGATTGCTGCAGTCAGTACTTAGTGTAGCTGTTGTTGTGGCTTTTGAACGCGGTGAAGATCTTATTTCATAGATTAGAAGAGAAGAACAAGGTATTTCACCTAATATTTTCCATACTTTAAAAGTAAAGTTAAAATGATAAAGGGAAAACTTGTAGTGTACCTTTTTTATTTTTAAACTGCAAGGGGACGACAAAAAAAATTAAGTATGAAACAGAGTGGATGTTGCTAGTATCATTATATATTATTGACTATGATTGATGCATGCATACAAAGACAGAGTTTATGCCTGCCATTTTTGCGTCATCAAAAGGATGAATATATATATATTTTTAAAACAAATGTATCTTCTAGCCATCTTTCCTTTTGGTTTCAAGTGCATAAAAATGTGATAAAGTTAAAACACGATATTGTGTACGATATTCGTGCAACCGTAAATCAATAAATACTTGTCCAAGACGCTAATCATTTGTAAAAGTAAGAGTATACTTGTGTTGAACACTAAAATTCCTACATTGCCCCTATGAATGATTTTGTAGATTATGCAACGGAGAGTCGAGAATTACGAAACAATAATAAAATATTCATTATTTTTAATAATCGATAATAATTCTGGTTGTACCCGTATCACTTACACAGTTGATTTAATGGTTAGGGTAGGATTGGGTCTTAACTATTTTCTGAAAACAGCTATATTCTGCTGACAAAGAGTCGCCAGGAGACAAGTTTACACTGAATATTATTGCTCCACAACAAGCCTCCTAATTTTTAACAACTATCATAAATATCTTCCTTTAAACTTTTGCAAATTGTATTTTTTAAAGCTTGAATTGTATGAAGTCCTATATGAATTCAAGTCCAAAATTATATTCAAATGTAAGTATACCTTACTTCACTTTGCATGAAAACATACTGTTTTACTAAATGTGGAAACTGGAAACCCATTATTTATTAGCTCAGTCTACCTAGCATTAATAGCGACATGCATGCAAAAATGCAAAGGTTAATTTGTTGTTGCAAATTGTAGAAAGTACATTATAGTTTTGTACTCCTGTTTTGAAATTTTATGCTGCAATTGAAATGAAAAATCAAAGCAACAATTTGAGAAACAAATTTTGTAACAAAGGGTTGGTTGAACCAGAAAATTTGAATAGGGTATCCAAACTAAACTATTAAACAAATGATGTATATATGTATGTAATTTGATCCAACAAATGCTGAATATAGTGAACGAAAATAAATAGGATATTTTGCTATAAAGAATATATATATATTTATACATAAGCATATGCTACACTTAAATATTGCAAGATGTGGAACCCTGTGGTGAACTTTTTAGCCGGTCATGAACTAGTTGAAAACAGTGTAAGGATGAGTTTAAAAGATTGACATGTGATTTTGTTGTAACATGTAGTAAAATTTATTTTCTCATTGCCCCCTTTCTCATTAACATTTTTTCCTTTGTTTATATGCACTTACAAACAAAAGTTGTTTGTGATTTGGTGTCATTTGGTCGAAAGTTATTATGTATATGAACATGTATATATGTCCAGGTCGAGATGTCTATTCTACTATTCTAGGACGATTGTGTACCAGAAGAAAGAGCGTAGACATTGCGTATCTGCTAAATTTTTGTTGAACTTTCATAATTAGCTTAAATACTTTGCAGGAGATGCATAGCGACAAGTAAAAGGTCAACAAACCATTGCTTTGAATCATTCCAATTTTGCCAATCATAAAAGTTACCGTTATTTAAGTTAGATTACTATTTTGCAATATTTATTTTGAACATGACTTTAATTAATAAACATAATTACCATTATAACACAATGAATGCAGCCAGGCTCTTAATTATGGCTAGTTAATAAATCATTTGTCACCTAATTGGTTTCATCAAGTTTTCACAAGTATGGACAGGATCGCTATATACAGAAGTATGTATCCCTGTGTTACCCGAGAAAAGAAGACTTTTTACGATAAAACTGCGACTATTGTATGTAAAACATAACTCTTACTTATTATTCAACCAGTCCAGTAGTAGGTGCAATTTTTATGTTTCATAACAACTGCTACTTATGTCTGAAGTATCATTTGATTCGACATAATGAACAAAGTGTTAATGTGATGATATGGGCTAAATGTACTTAGGCATCAAAACTTTTCACGTAATGACTGTGAACGAGCATTGTAGTTACGCTTTTAGTCAAAGATGACGATGACCGATTCTCTTCTGTCTGGCTCAAAAAGTGTTTTGGCGACTGTTATGTAATGTCATTTGCACTTGGCAGCGTGTCAAAAAGCACTTTGTACCGCTTTGCCCTTGCCCATGATTCGGTGAGTTTACTGGCCTTTTTCCCAGGAAGTCGGCACGGCATAAATGCATTATACAACATTAAAATGGATGTTTTATGACATCAGTAATACGTTAAGATGCATATTATTATTGGGAAAAAAAATTTGCCATTTTTTGTTAGATGATCCCCAGGTAATAATAATAATGCATGCTATTTTTTTCAAGTTCAACTGTTGTTGATGCAATGCAAAAAAGTAATTATCAGAAAAGTTTTATTGATTCATGAACACGAGAATTTAACAGTAACGTTTTTTTGTCTTTATTTTTCAATGTATACATTTTATTTTCTTTCACACATACAGTGTTGTTGAACAATAATGATCTTTATATTCAAACTCGTACGTTATTTATTACCATACACAATATTTATCTTCTGGAATAAAATACATTTAACTATATATGTATTTGTATATCTATCAGTGAAATAGTAGTACATTTTTTTAAAAAAACAATAATTGACCAACACAACCACTGATTTATCGGACATACCAGTAATTTCATTATTACAGTTCACACGATTACATTGTAAGTAAAATGATTGTATGTCACAGTAATAGATCGTGTAGTAGAGTATATATTATAGCCTAGAGAAAAGCATATCTAAGAGTGAATAGAGGCGGAAACGGTTTTTGAGTTTTTCATCATTTTTATCTTCATTTCTTGTAGTAGCATGAATTCGTGACCTCGAGAGTTATCGAGGAAGTGCAAAATATTGGCATATTTTTAGCCTTTGCCCTTTTAACTGCTTTATTCTAAATATTACATTTTTGTCTACATTAATTAATCAACGATTTCACGAGGAGGTACAGTGATTCGTAGTAATTATTCAACTTGCTTGTTTTTTTCTCTATGTGCTGTCATTTGTAAACATTTAATTTACATCATGGCAATACAAATATTAGCCTTCCTAACCTGAGATTATCACGCAGACGTGCGTTGATTTGTTAGGTAACCAACTGAAATAGGCACATGGTAGTAGTATCTGTTATCTGTTTGTTTATAGCACCAAACGAAGGATTTTGTGTATATAAATTTATTAGAATGAATCTAGAGCATTCTCTCCATTCTCAACATTATATAAATACTATCCAGAATACCACATCAAAATATTGCAGTACCTATTGACTACCTCTTTCTTTTTGATTTTAATCTTTTGTGACTAATTATCAGAATTAAAATGAGTAATTCCCATACAACTCGATGGCACGGGTTTTACTATTTAAAAAAATTGAAATTAGTGATAGCATATATGGAAGTTTTTAATTAATTAAACCAGTAATTTCATTTCTAGACTAGTTCGTTACAATGGAGTTATAATATATATATAATGATAAAAATTACCTAAATAAATTATAAATTTCTAATTGACTGCAATCTCCGAATACTTTTACGCTCAGCACGTACTCAAATTTTGCATCAGTTAAAAGAAGCAAATAAATAATAAAAACTACACAATTACCGGGATCACTGCGATTTTGTGATTATGTAGTATTTCATTAATGTTGAGTTGCAACGTTGGAAGTTTATTTATATAAATAAGTTTTTTTAAATCACAACGCTAAAATCACTTAAGCTTAATAGTAATTTACACTTCAACTAAAAATAGAATGCAGACCACCATGGACTTGATAGGACTTTTTTTGGAGGCCTGCAAAAGTGTCACCTTCTTTTCCCTCAACATAATCAGTCAATGGTACACTGGAGCATTTGTGGACAGATAAGTATGTAAGTAGTTTAAAGTTAGAAATTAATGTGAACTGTTAAATAGTTGGTATTCTGGATGCTAAAATTTAAAGTTGCATGCTTTTTGAACTGCCTTTGAAACTATTTTTTTTGCTGTAAGCACTCGTGAGTAGATAACAGTAACTATTCTTGCTATTGATGCAACCGATTATATACTCTGAGGAATGCACCAGTTCATAATTATGCAATCAAGATTTTTGAATTTGAAAATTTAGGCATCACACTTATTTAAAAATGTTGGAATTAAGGCAACCGTTGTTTGTAAATTGTGGAATAAACACTATATAATCGAATTAACACTATATTAACATGTATATTTATATGTAGTAGTTCTAAAAGTCGTCAAGTTACAATTAATTCATTGTTTATATATTTTGTCTCATCTGTTATCAAGTTTATAAATTCATTATTACTGAAGCTTTGAGATTAATTATTATAAATTCTAAAATGGTGTGGAGAACTCCACGTTAAGAAATTCAAAAATTACGTCTGATCGGTGTACATACGTTAAAAATTAAGAAAATATAACAACAATAATGCTGGTCTTTAAAAACAAGTAAATCAGGGATAACGCAAACTACTACACTTACAGTATTCAGTCTTTTATAATATGGTAAATTAAAGAGAATGTTAGTAATAATAATGCACATCAGATCAACACCGAAAAAAACCAGAACATCTACCTCTAGCTAAAGTATCTCGATTTGGTATTTGTGTCTGTAAAAATCGTATTTATAATTATATACAATTTTCTGATCTAAATGCTTCATCATCTCTTCTTCATAATAAAAAAATCTCAGTTAATCTGAGAACGCTAACCTTTTTAAATACTGCCCTGTAAGGCCTGGTTTCGTGCTAAAAACCATTCAATAGCATGAATTCTGCACGGTACACGATAAGGTGATTAGTTCAAGAATTTTATACTACCAGCATATTATGGATAATATCCATAAATACAACCTCTAACGTTTTTAGGAAATACCTTCAAATGTTTGTACAAAATACTACAGTTTGTCAAACCATCACCTCTGCTGTTTGTGGATTCCTTTCGTCTAGGGCATCCTGTTTGGTATTACGCTTTCGCAAGCTATTTCCCGTTGCACATCGAACCAATTCAAGTTCCTTCTCTCCGGAAATAGGATTCCATGCTGTGCTGTCCCCACCCGATACTCCTCGTGCCCTAAGCATTTCTTGTTTAATGATTATCTCGTTTGTTAAATACATTTCACGACGGATTTGATCTTGAAGCTTCCGTGGAATGTCAGGTATCAACCATCGTAGAAACATGACACTTACGGCTACCACATTCTGTCAAAAGAAAATAGTTTTCAATTATAAATACATGTAATGTATACAGATACCTATATAGCCTAATATATACAACAGAAAATATTGTAAATTAGTATAAAATCATAAACATACCTCGAAAACAACCACAAACGCTAGCCTGGCCATCCATACTTTCCAGTAAAAATCCGTTCTCTTATATTTCAAATCGGTATTACTGTGGTTATAACTGTAGCGGTATGTTGCGTACCTGTAACCAATTTTAAAATAAAAACAATAAACAATTAACAGACTAAAGAGTTGTGTTTTGCTTTTTTTCGAATTGTAAGCATCCATAAAAGAATGACACTTGCCTGCAAACACCGGGATCTCCATATTTTGGATCTTTTGGAAGGCTTTCTAGATCGGATGTATTAAAGCTAGCTAACGAATAATCCAAGAAACCATCTAGCGACCCGTACTTACAATTGTCGTCACTACTTTTACATAGGCCATATTGGTAAACCATTTTTGGTATAAAATTCGATGTAAACGCAATAATAAAGGCCTGAAAATACGAAAAAATAACAACTCGAGTAAAGTATCTAATTATAATATACATTGCTATATTGAAATGCTGATTGCATACTTTACTTACATTAGAGATAACAGCAATTTTCGAAATTGAATCGAGAATGGTATACCAAACTCCAATATCTTTAACTCGCTGCGAAACAGGTCTTCTATAATACACGAGAAGCTTTTTAGCATCCAAGCGCATTTCCAGTATGTTATTGAGCAAAGCGAACAAGGGTGCCAATGGGAAGGCGGCCACAAAAATCGTGATGAACCCATATTGAAGAACTAAACAGTTGAGAAGATTGCACTTAAAATTACGTTCAGCTATGGTAACCTTCAATTAGCGCTTAATTTTTAGATGCCCTCCTTACCCATTTCCAAGTACTCTGGAAACAAGGATCTCGGTCCCCAATCTAAAAGTTTGGCGTCCTTCATCCACTGAGCACTAAACGTCTCACTTTTGTCTTCTTTGTTAATGCCAGTCATTAGTGTGAACTTCTGATAAGACTTCATCACTATTCTGTTTTAGCAGAATGTACAAATTTTTTTATTTAGGTATTTATATACTTTACATTCATGATACATGTGCTTATTTTCCTCTAGTTCATCAAATTCGCACTTACGGCCATAACATTTCCATCACGGTGTTCATTGCTTGTTTACCGACCATAATTGTAGCTAACTGAATGCACAGCTCGCTCATGCACCCACCAGGACCGCACTGAAAGAATGATTTCATTTTGCACAAGAGATCATTGGATTTCATCTCAAGAACAAACAGCAAGCAAGAGCGTATCTCTACTAATCGCATATTAATTTACCTCCTCTTGGCGTAACGTTCCAAACAAACGTGTATACTTGGCTGGATATCCCACAAACTTTCCTTTGAAAAAGGCAATATAGAATATGGAAGCGTAGTAGTTAACAAATTGAAGGAGATACATTTTTAAGGTCACACTATCGTCAAACTGGGTCTGAGTTCTGTGCAACTCCAATTCGGTCAAATATTCAGCTAAGTACGAGTACAACTGAAATATGAAGGAGATATATTGTTAAAACGGAATGGTCTCATCACATCGCATCTTCTTAGCAGATGTAAGGACAGCTTGCTTTACCCAGTTAAAAAAGAAGATGAAGACAAGATTAATAGAGGCAGCAGTAGTATTAACAAAAATTAGACCCCAACTATGAGCCCCACTTCCGCCCTCGCTCCACTTTCCGCTACTAATGGTTAGCATAACTGACACTCGGTAGAACACAACAGCAATTACTGCAGCAACTGCTAGGGATATCTGTAGTTGCAAATATATATTATTCTATTAAATTTTTGTTTCTGCTATAATTGGATTTTAATGTTCAAACAAACATCCAGACACACATACCAGGAAGAGCACCATGGAGACGCTGAATAACGTGTATGGCAATTTCATTCGCCAGAACGGCACGTATGGTTCTGGTACATTTGTAATAACATTAGTCTCCTTTCTTTTAACATGTTTCAGTCGAATTAAATACTCTGGTCTTGGATGCTCTTCATTGATATCGAAACCGGTCAAGTCCCATCGGTGTGTTATTTCTGCTGAATATCTCTTCCAACATTCCAGAAACACAGCACCTAATTGCAATTAATACCATGGTAAAGGCGGAATGCTAAAAGCAGTTGATGCTATATATTTTAGTTTAGTTTTAGTGACATACTCCAAAGAGACATGATGATGGCAAACAAAACTGTTGCGTCGTTATCAAACAAGTAGGTCAGCCTGGCGTAAAAACAGGTTTCATGCAGTTGCCAATAGTCACATGAAGTGTCACACAGAGGGCACATTGTCACATTTTTACTATCATTACAAATATCCTCACTAAAAACAAATGGAAACAAAGGATCATGAACGTTATCATAAACAAAGTTTGCAAATTTTCTTTCACCAGATTTACTTTCACTTATCCGTAAGTAAATAGACACATTCGTTTGACAAACCTGTGTTGATTGTCGTAGAGGGTCAGACAGCCGTATAGAAAGCATAGAGCGCCTAGCAATGATGCGGGAATTAGCATATGCGTATAAAATCCCAACCACGCAAAGTAGAGACCAATTTTCACCCCAAAGTACTCTTTTACGGCATCCAACGGTTGATACTTTAAGCCCTTTGACAAAGCAGTCCATTCCGTATATAGCAAATATCTCTGTGTACCAGGTGTTTTCAAATCGCCCTAAAAAGCAAACATTAACGAAATCAAAGTTACACAGAGCCTTTACCAAAACATTACATAAGGTTTTATTATTCTAACCAAAAGAAAACTAGTTGTCATCTTACATCGTGCAGAGGATAAGCAGCAGCGTAAACACTAGCTGCCAGTAATCTTTCAATTCCAAAAGCGAAATCCTCCAAGTCATTATCTGTGTAACGTTTTCTTCTCAAAATGAAATCCACTATACGAGCACGGACCGCAGGAGTGAAAAACTCGTCCTCGTCTATATCAAACAAATACTCCTTTTCTCTGCTATAAACTGCAGTCATTTTCTGATCTTTAGGAGGGAATATCCGTGGGTCCACATGGAAGTAGTCGGTCAACATGCTAAACCATGATTTGACTTCGGAGACGATTGCGCTTCCACGGGTTTTCAATTCTGACAAGTGTGGAAACTGTGAGAGGCAAGTGCGAAAAGACTGAATCAGGGAAATAAGCACGTACAATGAAGGATATTAAAATAGAGATGAGCCTAGTTGACCTAATGTACGAATTGATCCATTATTGCTAAAAGTATACGCATACGCAGATCTTGTATAGCTTTCCAAATGATTTTCTATTTATCCGCTTTCAATAACCGAAAATCAACATCCCAAACAATCAATTGTTTAGTAAGTAATACAAAAAACACACAGGTTAAGTTATCACATTAGTTTTTGTAACAATAGAAAAGTTACCCAAAACACGGTTTGTTAGTAATAACAATATGTACACATAAAAATTCCCCTGTAGCAGAGATGGAAAATACAAGCAAGTTTAAAAGCATCAAGTAGTGCTTACTTATTTCGTGAAAAATAATTATGAAAAAAGTTTAGAAAAGCAATAAAATGTCAGAGTTTGCAAATATGTCATATGTCGGTCACTGATGTCTCATTTTATCCCATATCGCATAAAATATACATGAAACCTTCCAAAACCACACCCTTTTTCCACCGTCTGTATTCTACGGTGAGACTGGTAACGTAGCAATATAAACTGTCATTGAATTGAGCAGTTTTGATAATGAAAAATATTATATTTATGCAAAAACATCGTGATCATAAAACATTATTTTGTATTAAACGCAAGAAATATTAAAACCGAAACCCGAAACTATGAAAGAATATTACGAACAGGGGGCATTATAAGACACCAACTGCCAAAAAAAACAATTTGATTTGTGCCATGACTATTACATCACTAAACTGAATACTACAAGCACAATAATTTTAACAGTCCACAGCTACTTAGTTGTCGATGAGACAACGCAAGCATGTTCATGGAAACGTTTGTCATTGTCTTTTTTTAGATGAAAACATTTAAAATAAAGTCTGTTAAAGTAGTGAAGAAATATTTTGGTATTTTATAAAACAATTGAAATCTAACCGTCGGCATTTTTATACACGACTAGAACAGGTAGATTATCTAAATTTATAGTTTGTAGATTTATATATCGAACATTGCGATCCAGAAAAAGGTTGTCATATTTTCCAACAAATAAAACGCATTTAAAAAATATATCAAAGTAGTTACAGCTTTGTTTACAGCACTCTAAATATTTATCAGGAAACAATTTGTACAAACAGAGCGAATTGATTTCAATCAAACTTAAAAGCTTGTTGTACTTTGTGTACCAATACCAAATACGTGTACGTATATGTGAAGTAACGGAAATGGAAAGCTTTTGAAACAGCTACATACAGACGAACATTGTAAAACGTACATTACAAATACATGAGAAGAAGCATGTTTAAATATTTATTTGAAGCTTATAGCTGATAACTATAAATAAATAATCTTTTATCAAATATCGAGAACCTGCTGGAAATTAAACTCCTCGTGGGCTGCAAAGATACTGTCCACTACATCGCCATGTACCTTGAGTAATACATACAGAAACATATCACATTAAACAAAAATAGCTTAAATATTACTGTTACATTACGCACAAAGTTCGTCAAAGTGAACATTTTACGTTACTATAAAAATAACGCAGTTATCCATACTGTTGACTATAATGCCATATATATATACCATGCCAACAAATTGTTTTGCTTTCAATGTTAACATGTTTTAAAACTAATCTGAGACTATTCAATAAAAAAAAAAATTGTAGGTAGCGGTTTACAATAGAAATTTTTTAAAAATATGCATTTTAAGAGTTAATAATAATCTTGCCATTTCCAAAATATATATAAAAATTAAATGCAATAATCTATTAAAGGAAATTAAATTATCGGAAGTTTCTAATAATCATAATAAATTTTACTTTCAGGAAATACAAGAAAAATCTACACTAGAGGGCAAGCCGTACTTCAAAATTATATTGAGAATGATAGAATGCTACCATGCATTAAAGCACCAGGAGCGTTTGAAATCAACAAACCCTTTTAGCTGATTTGTTTTTATTTATTTTTGTACTTCCTCAACAAGTGGGCTACCTATTCCACTGTTTAGGAAATTTTTTTTCCAGACTGTCTTGTTCAAGCAGAGAGGTTTAAATTAATAGTGACAAATCGACATAATATAAATAAATAGTAAAGCTGTCTTCACACCGGCGGCAAGAGGTAGGATAACAGTAGAAAAAAAGAAGAATAAAGAAAAGATACGTACAAAAAAAGATACATGGAAATGGAAGATGGGTATATATAGAGATATTCAAGAAAGATCAATGAAGAAGAAAAAGGTCACAAGTTTTTTAGGATTATATATGTATATATATATTGCATAAAACATATTGAACTGCGTACGGTATATATATATTATATATTGCCTATGTTGACTATAGGGATACTTTAGAGGATTTAGGTTACTTCAAAAATGTTGACAAAAGGCAGAGCTACATTTTAGAAAAATACAACAATCTTGACTACTGTTATTGAGCAACTTGAGCACATTTATCGCAGTACGTGAAAAGTGCATTTAGTGTATTTATGTGCAGTTGTTTAATGACATTTTGCAGTTGACCGCTGTCAACTTTTTTGCAGGCAGTTTCTGAACACACTAACTACTAAAATCCGCAAAACCAGTAAAATCGTTATCTATGTATGTATTTCCTTGACATCTTTATTTTGCTGTAAACGTTTAAACCTTTTTAGCTAACTTTATTTGCAAATGTTAACGTAAATATTTGGCTTACCTGTTTCATAGGCATTCGAAGCTTAAGGATTTCGGCATAGCGACGGAGAACTTCTGTTGGTGCGTGTATTTTCACAAAGGTGTAATCTGTCCCTTCAATTTTCTCCGTTTCCAGTTCCAGCCCCTCCTTCACCAAATTATGCTCAAAAACCCTCCGTCGCTCTTTGGCATCTTCTGTACGTGATGCTTCTGTTTTCGCATCCCAAACCAGAACAAAATCAACGTCTTTCGGCGCCATTGCTTCAACAAACACTACACTCTTAAGAACCTGTGGAGGCATTAAAAAACAACGTACACTCAGTTTGTCAGTGTATCAACAATGAACGAAAATAAACATTGCTACTAAAATTTACTAATAACAAGACAAAGTGATAAGGATTAGTGTTAAATTTACGTTTCATAGTAATCAGGTAAATATTTACCTACTGCACTGTTTCAACAAGGTGAAATGATTTTGCACAGTACACCTTTACTTTATGCCCATTGACGATGAGATGATGACTCACTACTAACTAGTCAACAACAAAATACAGAGTTTGTGAGTTCAGTACAGATTGTATAGTTTGGATTAGAGCAACGTCACATCCGTCACTCACATTTTGCACACTATTCTTTTCTGCTTGACCTGGATTCTTACTTTAAATTTAAAAAACTAGATAAAGGCCGACAATGTCGATTTTGGCACGTCCAGAGTATAAGAGTCTTTATGAAATGGCACGAGTACACACGTTCGACTTAGTCACTGCATACACAGCAAAAGATCACTAGGTAATTTGAGATTTGCTTTGAGGCTACATTATATAATCTCCTCTCATTATTATTATTAGTTAGTCAAACTATCCAGCAAAAAAAAGTTTCAAGACATTCCCAAAAGTTTTCTCCAGTTCCAAAGGTTTCTCTGCAATCTCAACTTGATCAAAGAATACGCATTATATAACGTACGTTTATTGGCAAATAACACAGAACTTTTTCTACAGACACGGCCAAGGGGAAACGGGTTTCATTTCAGTTTCAGCTGCCAGAGACAGATAAAAGGGCAGAGACGGACGAGTAAAAAAAATCTCAGCTATTTTTATCGTCAGCTGCTGCTTATGCTCCTACTACACTGTTATTATTACAGACAGACCACGGCACCAGACTAGAGACCAGACAGACACCATCATCACCACGGCATATAAAAACAGAAGAAGATCGACCAAAGACTGGAGTTTCCGGTTCGGTATCTCTACATAATGAGGTTCCGAGAATGGTTGTGATGTTGCTGCGTCACGAGATTTGCACATAAAAGATGTATTGTTTTTTCCAGCGACTCTCTGCCAGCGCCTAATAGTCGGCGATATATATCTATCTATCTAACCACTAAAAATGATTACGAAAAAATGCTCCCTGCAAAATGGTATTGTAGTTTTATCAGCAGCAACTCTGCGATAGTAGCAAGTGAAAATGAGAGAGAAAGGTCTTCCCTCTGTCGATTCTCTCTACACACACATGATACGTGCAGCACAGCTTCCTTTTTCCTCTGCGATTGTGATTATTATTATCACCCCATCTCTCTACTCTCTCTTTCTCTCTATATAACCATAAGTCACAGTATAATTTCCATATTTCTTTAATTTGCCACCAAGAAGAACTCACACATTGTTACATCATTGAAATCTATATTAAAAAATTGACTAAACTATATTGACTCCAATTGACTGCTCACACTACCAAGTCGATTCAAACCAGTAGTACTTTTAATGTACACGAAGGAATATACATATACACTATATGAGCAATCAATGCAATGTGCATTATTATTATGCACGCTTAAGCTTTTGAACATTTTAACTTCGACTCGGCTCGGTTACAAAAAAAACTTGTTCAAAAGTCTACACTACTAACTAAATACTTAAAACAGCACATCACCTCAAAAATATCTAGAGGATGACTTCATATCGCTGCTGCTGCTGCTGAGAGTGAGTAAAGAAGAAGAAGAAGAGGAGTCATCAAAATATCGTTAGAGCTTATTCATATGCTGATGATATTAAATAAAGATCCTCTTGAAAGAAAAACCTTGAGCAGGCAGAATGAAGTTTTTGTAGGTTCTTGAAAGTTATTATGAAGTCACCATTCGACAATCGGCATCGTGATGCTGCTTGTATAGCATCAGTAATCAGAGAATCAGTAACATGGCATGCCTGCATTTATATATTGTAGGGATATAATAATTACATGTATATAATAAATGCTTTATAACGTGGATATCCTCTACAAAAAAGAATGTGTAATGTGAACAGGGAATGTGTTTGTCTGTCGATGTCTATAATAAAAAAACTCTAGTGTCTAGTCTATATATATGCCATCCCCTCCGTACAGTCAAATTCTTATAGATTATTCATTCAGAGATAAATGTAAAAAAAATGTAAATGTACATTACGCGTGTGTGCATTCATAGTCAATCGGCTTTATAAATGTACTCGTTTAAAAAGTCAAAAAAAGCCACATGTTTGCTTGCATGCAATTTATAGAGAGTGAGGAGAATGGAAGGAAGTAATGCTTCTAAAAAAGATTCTCACCTAAACAAGCAGTGGTTAATAACCACTGGTTGTAGAAGTAAAAATAGTAGTTGGTTTTGGATTACATGGTATGGTTATGGGAGCACAGACAGACGCAACATCTCGATATGACATGACTTAATTGGTAAAAAAAACTACATACATCACAACAACCAAAACAACAAGTAGCAATAGAGCGAGAACAACGCAACAACGGTTGCTGGTGGATGGAGGGAGCGGAGGTGATGATGATGGTTGGTGAATGTGGTGAATCAATGGAAATGGACCAAAGATAAAAAAAACCCAAGGCAGGCAAGCTGTATGTTATGTGTGTGTAGGGAGGGAGTAGGGACTAATCAGCTGAAAAACTTGTGGCATATGGCGTTTTTCTTTACTACTCAACAGAGCTGCGTGTACTTGTGTGTCCCTATAAAATGTCGAAGACGTATATACACAAGTTAGTACAGTGTGGAGGAAGAGGAGGGAGGTGGAGTAATTTGTACTCCCGTCTCAATGAACGTTACTGAACCTGTATGATATTAAGATAGATAGATTGTGATCATATCTTTTGACTGTTGTGAATGCTGTGATTGCGATTTTTCATTAGATGCAATAATATGTCCTTGGAAATATTTATTGGCAAAAACTTCATTATCACTACCAGTTAATCTCAAAAGTAATTAATAGTATCTATGGGAAGTATGATCATATCATGTCATCAAATTATATAAATATATGAATAATATTTAGGTTGCTGCGTTTGGAAAAGACAAAAATTTATGCGCAGACAGGGTAGAAAACTACATGCATGTTACGTACGAAATGAATGGGAAAATGAGAATCGAGGTACTAAACACATAACGTTCAACGTTCAATGTCACCTTTGCTGCCTCACCACAAGTTAAACGTGAAAAAGGTCCAGTCATGTCTTTACGCGAATTTCTTTCCCTCGCTACATTGTACATAGTTGTAGCAGTAGCAGTGTGTAATTAATTGCATTTTATTACCAACAATTAGATGGATGAGTAAATGTTACCTTCTACATAGCATACTACTTTTTGTATTTTAAGTAGAACCTGTAGAGTCTGCTAGTGAATATAACAATGCTTTGTTTACACGAATATTTATGATTTATGGCTATATGACTTGTTCTAATTGTTACCTAATATTCACACTTGCTACTAGCAGTTGAAAAGTTGAAAGTCACATTGGCGTATTGTGTAAGTAAGCATTGCTTTTATAAAATGATAGACAGTGAGAGGTTTTTATTATCACTGTCAACCAAATTATTGATGTGGTTGCAGTAGTAGAATCTATTTTAATAGTTATTATTATTAGAGAGAACCATTATTAGCGCACAACTATGATGCTGATGATTTCTAAATGATGGATGGCTATTATGACCAGTTTAGTATGAACGATGATGCCGGGCTATGTATATAATAACATAATATAATATGCGAAGCTTGGTGCTGATAATGACAAGCCCTCATGCATCATATAATCATCATCAATGTAAATGTGAAATTTTGTAGCTGAGATTCTCAGAAATGCCACCGCATCCATGTTGTGTACATGTGTAGATTGGCAACATTATAAAATAACTCAAGAAGACAAAAAAACATCTTACCTTTTTTGAGCTAGTGGAATGAATAGGCGCTCCAGAACATGTTGGAGACTCTTGTGGAGAGTTGAACACGTCATCATCCTCCTTATCACTTTCTAATTCCCTGTCAAACAAAAGGCTGTCTCTCACAGAGTGGTAACTTCGGAAGGAGCTCAGTTGATCACTACTCCAGTCACTCAACGTATCCACTGACATAAGCTCACTAATATCCTGTGCACTGTAGTAAATGCTCGAAACTGAACTGTGACTCATGCGCCAGCCTTCCGGAGTCTTCACATCTCGTTCCTGCAGTGACCCTTGCCACTTTAAGCTGCTCTTTAATCTTTCTCCTGGACCCCTGGCCCCTTTCCTGTTTATTTCCGCCATTGAGCAAATAATGGGATTGTTGTTGTTGCGTGGTCCAATTAACAGCACCTGGTCCCCTCCTCTCGCCTCTTCTATATCCTCCTCATTTCTCCGCTTCCCAACCTGTTCTTTTGATCCCCCTTTCGAGGAACCGGCAACAGACGGCTGCTGCTGCTGTCCTTTGCTCCCACTCCCACTACTTTTAACCATGGTCAACAAAAGTTTTTGTGAGAAATATGTACGGAATCGTTACGGGAATATTGAGTGAATGGCCCATGCATCTTGTGAACTTTCTTAGTTACAACAACTCTGCAACTTGATGTGGATGGTGATACTGATAATCTGGATGATGGTTGAACACTAGAGCATAGAGTACAGTTAAAGTTGGTGCAAAAAAATAATCTGCAGCTGCAGAATTGAGTAACAACTGGTTAAAGCTCTCTCGTCGGCGTGATTATCTTGTTATGAACGTGATTCCAAAATATTGATTTGTACTTTAGCTACTGCCACTACTGTCGTTAAATCTGTTTGCTAAAAAATTCAAACCTGAAATCGTGTTCAATACTTAAAGTGCAAGCAAGCAGAGGTACCTTTTTTCGCTCCCATTGTTTGTACATTGTTATGATGTGATCTTGTACTCGGTTGTGCACATATACTCTTTTTTTCCATTCTCATTGCATCATCATTGCGCATCTGTTAGTCAATGGTTTACACATGTTGAAGAGTGAATGTTGTACTTGTTGTTAGGCACACCTTGATGTCTCTTAAATTGGGCAGTGCAAAAAACATAATAGCTGATCAAACAATACAACATCCATTATTTGTGGATTTGCGAGTGAGAGGAAAGTGTAGTAGTCAGGCCAGAGAGCTTTGGGGTTACAATATTACTTTTTGCCAAAGTTTTGTTAGGAGTCAACTCATGCATTTAGAGAATGGCATCAGATTGCGAGTGAGAGGAAAGTGTAGTAGTCAGGCCAGAGAGCTTTGGGGTTACAATATTACTTTTTGCCAAAGTTTTGTTAGGAGTCAACTCATGCATTTAGAATGGCATCAGCACCACGATTAAAGTTTACTTGCACTGCACCTTGCACTCTTCTGCCAGTTTTGTGGATTGTACGTACCTACTGTCTAAAATACACCTAAAGTTTTCACGATGCTGCTTGCTACTGCTTTCATGTGAGACACTATCCTTCCATTACTCCTCTCTTTCCGTGAGAATTAGGAACAATTATTACTTGTCGAATTAAAGAAAAGTATGTACTTGAACAACTTTTAATTAGCGTCCTTTTTTCACAAAACAATTACTCTTATCAGTTATTTTTATTGCAAAACTTAATAATGTACATGGCACTTAAACCAGATATTGGCAGTTTCACTTCCGTTTATTGCTTGGCAAAACATACCTAACTACCTATCTAGAGTCCACTGTCACATTCTACGTCCCCATATATTTTCATATATTTATTTATTTATATACACAGATAAGTCGTTAAGGATGAGACATTCACCTTAGTGTAGCCAGCCACTAAGGTTTGCTCAAGCGTTAATTGCATACAGTTTATACTACTATGTTATATTTACGCACAAGAACACACTCGGATTTATCGCAAGTAGGAAACAAAAGTAATCGATATAAAAAGACACTTTGTTATCTTTGAGTGGTAATGAACTTTGTTTGAATCCCTGCAAGTTGCAACAATGTTTTTTTTTCTTACAGGGCACTAAAAGGATTGTTGACAATAATTGAAAGTAAATTAAAACAAAATATTGAAATGGAAAATGTTGTTATCACCTTTCTATCACACCAACATTACATGGCTTATCACTGGAGTTCATGAAACCTAATTTTAAAAGTAGCACCTGGGAGTTTTGCTTTAGAAAAAAAACAAAAATGAAAACTTGAAATGTTGGCAGGGAACGCTGTAAAAAATCGCATAACTTTTGAAGAAAACAACTACAAGTCTACTTAATTGTCTAAGTATATTGCTTTATACCATGAATTTTAGGCGTGTCAACCTGCACGACGACGACGACAACAACGCTCTTGTCCAACAGCAACCATGCACGCACCCATACATAACACTCAATGATTTCATTTGCAATTAAAGTGGAGAACTGGGTGAAAGCACTGTGGATGCGAATCCAGTGTGGCTCGCTCTCGCTATTAAGGGACAAGTAAGGAAGTAAGTTTGGAAGCAAGCTGGAGTAGACACACAACTGAAACTAGTGGAATAAGTATATAACAATCTTGTTTTGCTACATTTTCATTGTAGAATGCGTATAAACACCCTATTGTGGTACAACTTTACACGTTGTTATTCATAGTCAGTTTTCACGAGATTCCGTATTATCCGTACTACGACTACTACTACGACTACTACTAGCACTAGCACTACAACTACAGCAGCAAGCCAACCATTCCATCATCATCATACATATACATATGTAGCTACAGGGGAAATGTTTGATGGAGAGAAAGAAAGGCTAAGAGAGAACTGGCAAAAAGTAACATTCCAAAATATGAAAGCATGCCTGTCTACACAACATAAAACCGTACTCTTATAACTTATAGAGTTGTGATTGAGACACTTATTCCGCTTGTACGACTGATTTACGCAGAGTTCCTTCACTGCATTGCTTTCATTTGTGAGATTGCTCGTGGTCCGGGTCCGTGGTTTTTTTACTTCCTCAGTCAGTTAGCAAAAGAGAAAAATGCTGGAAGCAAAGCTTGTAATATACCTACTTACACACAAAAGCAGCAAATGAGCTTGCATAAATCATACATTTTAAGCAGATTTCTGCACTAGAGAGAAAAGCCCAATTTCAAATGAATCTGGGGAGAACGAGCTTTTAAACAGCTTACAGGGAAATGATTCATTAAAACTTTAGGTCGAATGTGATTTTTAATTTGATGCACAGCCAGCATATAGATGGATGGTTACAGCAAGTTGAAACAATTTCCTATAAAAATGTATCTTACCGCAGTATCCAAAGATTCTGTATACGTGACAGACTGACACGAAAAACTCAAAGTAGCTGCTGCTATTTTCACTTCCACATTTGCTATATGCCTATTTCTTTGTGCTTTAAGTACACTGGCGCTCCTACAATAATATTATACACAACCAATCTACATAGGTACACAAACGAAACACATACACAATTCATCATATCATTATTCCATCTCCATTCACTCGCAATCGTAATTCTGTGAAAGCACCAGCACTGCTGCCGCTGCTGTTTGATAGTGGTACTTTGCAGTTGGCCAACTTTCTCCATCATTGCGTTCTGTACTTGTACTGCCTCAAGCATTCCTTCCTATCTCCCTGTCAATAGGCTACAAAATGGAGAATGCCTATGTGACTTTGTTTGTCTGTGTTTGCACCAGCAGCAAAATGCAAAGCAATGTTGAAGGTTGGACTTAATAATAATAATGCTATTTTGTACTACTCAATATTCATTTCATTCACGTTAGTGCTGTTTCATCTCATTCTCAACATTCTTTTCTCGCATGAAAAGCGACTTTTATATTGAAATCAACTCTTTGAACAAATAATGGAGAAAAGAGGCTTCACGATTTGTAGAGTTACACTCGAATTTTGTTTTATTGGCCCTTTTTTGATTTCCTGTGTGTGGAGAGTAACGAGTGGGGAGGCAGAGACATACATCATATACACATATTGCTTTGAGTTGCTACATTGCACAATCAACGCTAAAGGCATTAGCGAGCTCGCTCATTCAGCAGCAGGATAAAATGAAATAATCTTTTGTTTGATGACGGAGAAGAGAAAAGTAGAAATAATGCAAATTCAAGGACAGCAGCATCAACAACCTTTTTTTTCATTTGATGTTACTTTTGACTTGTTTATTTAATGAAAGGACCCCTGGGAGTTGTTGGAAAAGAGAACCGCAAAACAAGCAGTTTTTTTCGCAAACACTGTAATTTACACGGGAATTTATGCAGTGCAATATTGCTGAGCGTTATATAAATAATGGAAAAATGGTTCTTCTTACACAAGAGCCTCGTGCACGTTTTCCGTTTTATCTCATCAGCAGAAAATACTCAAAGTAAAATAAAAGTTCCGTAGGCAGTCACCATCATCATCATCACACTAATATGGTGGAATGAAAATTTCTTTTGAAAATTTGACAATACGCTTAGCTCTCTTTGTTTTTGTTTGCTCTTTTAAAAACTGATTTTGGCCATTTTTATTGAATGACAGTATTCACATTCACACATGTCTAGATATTTAGATAACAACAATTTGTGACAGGTTTTGTCCAATATTGTATAGGTATATATTTTTTTACAAACCACATGTTTTTTATACTGCCCTTTTTGTTACGCTGGACATTTATAATATAACAAGGGCTACATTATAATTATCATTATTATTATGAATATAATTTAGTATAGTTTTATTTAATCGAAGAAACTAATAAATTTAGTAATATACTCTTCATCTTCTCTCGTCTAATCTATGTCAAGTCCGTATCCTTAAATGAAAGCATGACCATTATTATTATTACGCTATCTGTACAACGTAAATCTAACAATAATAATAATAATAATAGGTGGTACAACAACTATTTATTAATTTAGGTATTTTCTGTTCTGTAGCTTGGTACTTTTTTCCGTTGTTTCATATACATACATACATACTATCTACAACAAGGTTTTACGTATTATTCCTCCTTTTGATTCCATAGTAGTAATTTTAAAATGTACGTACACATACAGATATGGCTATATATAATATATCTACATAATTTAGTATTTATTAATTACACCTCATTATCATAACATAATATTGTAGTATAATCTTTCAAACTAAATTCAAAATTTCATAATCGCTTCTTCCCCACGATTTTTTTAGTCTTTGAATGTAAAGATGAAAAGAATGCAAATACATTTTTTGTCTAGCAATTTACTATTATGATATTCCACCTCCCTAGCACCATTGTTCTAGTTTTACCGTGTTGGCTTGGTTTATTTTTTTGGGTGAACAAGCTTTACTGGTAACTCGCAAGCCGTTTACAAACTGTAAAATTTGGAAATGCGAAATAAACAAAGACAAGTGTACAGTGCAAGGTTAAAAAACACTGTGACGTTAATAGAGAAAAAGGTTTATTTACAGTAAAAAGTTTGTTTTATGGATAAATTTTTTTTTCCTTGAAAATGAAAATAATGCAAAACATAATATGTATATATAGTATGGACCTGTAGTGCAGTAAAGGAAAGTGGAACTGAAATGACTGCCAAAATAATACGGCATTCTCCAAATCCCTTACAACACCGAAAAAAGTGTGCTACGTGTGGATCCCTAGAGGTAGTAGTAGATCATCCTGTCTTGTATTTATGACTATTCTACATGTACATTTTTATAGTCTCGTCTACTCTGTACTTTGTTTAATTAACCCTCAACAAAGCTGATTATTATTACACAACACACACTGTTCACTTGTGTGCACATTGTAAATCTCTCTCCACAACAACGCAGTTGGTTTAATTTTTTTCTAGTTTTTCATCTAAAAAAACACCATCATCATCAGAGAGAAAGGTTCTTTTTTTTAAAAAAAAAATGATACATAGCATGTGAATGTGACGTGATGTTATTACCAAGTGTGTAATTACTTTTTTTTGATTTTCCGGATGAGGATTTGTGGTTTTTACACAGAAATGAACACGCAAGGGAAATGTCTACTTTTTGATCTTTCCAATACAAAACCAGATTAGTAGTTTGGAGAACAGCACCGTTTTTAATGGAATCAGAGAGTTAAAGTTAATCAGCAGCACAGTAATTTGATGACTCTCTGTGTTTTTTTGGGGTTGGTGGTCTAAAAATAGTATACCTACTTTTGCGGATTGGTTGATTTTGAAAATGTTTATGACTTGTACCAAAAACTGGTTTTTGTAGACTTGCCATCATCAACTAAATCACCAACAACAAAGAACAAGAAGCATTTTTTTATATTCAACACATACGCAAACAGCATCCATGTTTGCTCATTACAGTTTCAGCTTTCACTACTGTTTGTATTTGTTGTCCACCACCAAGTCTCAAGTGCTAACAAAGTACTATGTATATAATAGATACATCTTTTTCGGGGAAAGTTGTAAAAAGTAATGCAAACACTTTGATGACCAACTGGATAGTAGTATTTGTGAAGTGTTAGATGTTTGCTCAAAGTGACCGTGTCACACAACGTGAGAATTTTCAAGGATATTTTCCATACTATATGGGTGGAGTGTAGTAGGCTAAACAAACTGTTTGTAATGCATCAGCAGTAGTCGTTTTTTAATTAAGTGAAAAATCAGCACAAATGCTATCATCACAATGCATCAGTAACTCCATCTAACTTGCAAACTTACCTAAAAAAATTCTTTTTATATAATATCATAATGATACGTAGATTAAATGAAATAAATTGCATTATAATAAAGTGTTCTCACTAGAATCTACTCAAGTCAGAGTCAAGTAGGTGATCAGTAATCCCACACTGCTCGTAATTGAAACCATTGTTCTGTGAGGAAATGAGATGCCTACACACGTAATATAATTTGAGTGTTTCTATGTATGTATATATGAAGTAAATTAAAAGAGGAGGCAAGCAGTATTATATAATCGCATTATCATCTTCAAAGGAAAGTCCTTCTTCTGAAGAAAGGAGAAGTAGACAGACATTTCCACGGGATTTGTGTAAATTCATAGATGGTAAATAGATGCAAGCATGGATTCCTGTATAGAAGCTGTCGTCGCTAGATTCTAGTCAGAAGACTGTAGACAGCAAAACAATATTAAAAAACGGTAGGTATACTTGCTTGTGTACACATCGAGTACGGGTAAAAAAATAAATGAAGTGAAGCAAGGCTTCAAAATAAATAATAATATGCAGTGGTATATAACTAAAGAAGCTTTCGGAATGATTAAAGCTATATAGGTATCTTCTGGCAATTGGGTTCAATATGTAAACTGTTTTCTGCTAATAGGCAAAAAAGAAGTAGGTTCAATCCTAAAAACTTTTGAAATATTCCAAGGGAATCACGTAGCAGCTTTCATTAATGCTACGACTACGATGCAGAAAATCTTTCGTTTTGCTGTTCACAGGGTAATTTTCTCCATGCTGGAGTAATAATCGCACCAGAAACGAGAACTGCTTTTGTGTGCATGCTGTCAGACAGCTAACTCAAATTTTTTCTCCTGGAATATGCATGAAGCTAGTTAAATAAAAGCAATTACAGCGGAATGGAAGGAAGGAAGACAAAACTTTAGCGGGGTGTAATTAAAATGTGGAATAAAGTGTATAATAAAATGTACTTTTCAGCTTTATACAAACTCTGTATACAGTTGATTACGATAAAGTTTATAGCAACACAGGAGTACGGTATATAGTCATCGTAAGGATCATCTTGAAACGACATAAAAATAATAAAGTAGATTCATAGAATGCATGCAGCAGTAAATATGTCCATTTCGAACGACTTTCTCTCTCTTTCTCTCTCTTTCAAGTTTCTGTCTGGCTCTCTGAACACTTTTACAGAGAAGTACATCGAGGGACGGGAACGATATTACAATCGTAACATACATGAATAAAATATTTCTCACGTATTCCGTGAACCTGGCGTATGCAAGCTTTCCCCAGTGATACTCGTAGATTGTTCAAGGAAATTAAAGTGAAGTACATAGACGTACTTATGTACATACATACATCCTTTCTGAAAATTGCGCGGAAATTAATAACTGGTTGATCTACTGTACTGTCATAACTTTTGTGTTAGGAGTGGCTTTTTACCGTTTGAATAAAAACAAGTTCGCAGATGTATTTTCTAACTCCCCGCAGTCGGTTTATGATGATTTCCTTAAACTCTTTCTCCAATCCCGCATACCTATGTACCACTTTATCTGCGCACTGCGGAACACAAAAATTTGATCATGCAACCGTGTGTTTATGAAAGGAGAGATAAATCCCAATGGTCAGCTTGTACAATAAAAAATAGTTTGTAGTAAGTAATGTTTAAATACTTGTTTTACGTATTGCAATAATTAAATACCTAGACTCCTAATATATCATTATGATTTATTCATAAACTATAAAATGTGGAACCACGAAAAAAATTTTTTTGCTGTGTTTTTAATTAGATCAGCCCATACAACTCTCTTCAAAATGTATGTACAATTTGTACCTGAGTGGTCCAGCCCGCCCTGGGTTCACTGAAGAAATATATACGAAGGATTAAATTGCCAACAGCAAATTTTTAGTTTTTTTAGGATGCTTCCCAATCTTGTGTTCTTTAACACGTACGCATTACCATCTCACCTTAAATCCAATGGTCATATTAAAAATACACTTACTGTTAGTGAAAACTGTTGAACTGCCAACAATATGAAGGCTAAACACCAGTCATGTTTTTTTTTCCTGTCATGGGAACTTTCAGGATTGGTTGTTGTAATTAGAAAACATTGGTATGTATGTATGCAAAACTACATGGTATCTGTATAAGTGTACAAATGGCTTCAACTTCAAAAATTCTTGCTTTTATAAATGTGTGTGAGTGTGTGCATATTATATATATTATATATATAGCAAATATACTATATTTTTCTAGAGCACAATTATTGAACAAAAATATAATGATAGCAAAACGCTTTTTTCGCCAAAGAAAACGGCCGTTTCTTGTTTCATACCATTAAAACAAATGGATCGGATGACCAGGAATAGCTCATCAAAAGTCACAGTCAGTGATTTTCTTGTGTATTCACATAATTCTTTTTTTTCTCTAGAATATAATCTTATTGCTAGTAATATATAGTGAGATTTTTTATTAAATAGAATTCATACACAGAGAGGGAGTAGTGTATATTTTAAGGACCACAAGTAACACGGTATACCCAGGTTAATCAAGTTAGTAGCTCTGTGCTTTCTATCCTTTCTTTCGTTTATTTTTAAATTTCAAACTAATGTCAAAACTGTATGGTGTTTTGTAGAGAGGGCACAAGAAAAGCTCTTTGGATGTATAAAAATTGGGATTGTATAATATTACATTATAATATAGTATGGGAGGAAAAGGTGCTAAATAACTTTCTGTGGGCTTTTTACTTTTTTTTATAGAACAATCAGTATCACTTTTTGGTTCATATATTGTGATGATGACGTCACTTGTTTTTTTTCAAAAAAAGAAAAATCTAGAGTATACTATATACTGGGTGTTGTTCATCATAACGAATTTGACTGCTTGGCTAGCTTTTAACCCTTGGTTTTTTGTTGGCTACTATGTTATATTATATTCGTGTAAAGAAAAGTAAGTATGTACATCGTTGGACTATTCACAGGCTAGTTTGTTGTCAAAACTGGTGAGAGCAATCGCAAATGCCTGAAGCGCGCACATTGGGTACCGATAATCCAAAGTGAAGACATCCTCTGCAACCCGACCAAACTGAACCACTACGTAGTCCTCTGAAAAAAAATTGTGGAAAATACTTCAATGCAATCAATCAATTTCTCTTTTAAATAGAAAATTGTAAACCTATAGGCTTTTATATGGTTTGTGTTTTTGCTGACATCACGTACCGTCTGATTCATGAATAACCTGAAAATTTTTGACAGAAGCTTGCGTAACGCGACCATGGAAATTCAAAACGTACGACTGACTTTCTTCATTCCAAACTGGAGTTTTATTTTTCAATTCTACCAACCCATCCATCTTACGTGCTCTCCATCGCTCTGTAGATGGGGAAAGACAACAGTGAAAAAGCATTTCTTGCAAGTCGTGACCTTGACTGAGATACTCAAATTTGTTCAAGTAAATACCTATAATGCCATCATTTTCAGATTCTGGACGGAATTCCTTGCGTTTCGACTCATTTAGCATACCAGGGATTACAACGGTCATTTTTCTTGGTCCCTTAAACCCTAACACATTGGTCTCCTGGGTGGACGGAAGGAGAGAAGATTAAACTTTAAGCTGCTTATTGTATGGAATAGTATGCATGTACGTATTGTCTATAATGCTTTAACGTAATATGAATATGGTAATCTTACGTAAGCAACAGCTGCCAGCTCCTCGCGCAGTGATCCCTTATCTGAACTTTGACCATTTCTTTTCGGTGGTTCACCATTGTCAAATACAGTGAACTGTGTTCCAATTAAATTAGAGCGAACCTTGCCAATGTACGAGTCACCTCCACGCGAGAGGTCAGTTGCGTCCGTAGAAATCAGGTAGTTACTTGTAGTACTTTTCTTACGTTTCCGGGCAGCTAGTAAAAATACCTGGCATGTCAAAAAAACAATAAATTATTTTCCCAATAAAACTGTAGGTTCATGGCATACGCTTGGTTAGAATACTCTATCTCAATGAAATTCAAGTCATACCTTTTTCCCATCTTCTCTTTCTAAGTGCATATAATATGTTGGATAAAGTCCTCTATCCATCCCTTTCCGATCTCTTGTAATCCGACACTTGATAAGGAAGCCTTGAGAGGCTGGCTGCAGCACAAACTGCTCAATATTATCCATTACCTCCACTACATTCACACTAAATTTTGGACACAATGTCTCGTCTTCTTCCGGCTGTTACAAAGCACAAAATCAAAAAGTCAGATCATGAGTCATGAATGACAGTGTGCTGGCAGGCTGACACTCTCCGTCAACCTTTCCTTGACGCAAATCTCATTGCCATGTAGTGGTAGCTTCCTTCACGTCATATTAAATGTGTCATATTTTAATATACTACCGCAACGAAAACCGCATTTTACTCCATTTCATTGTATAAAAACCACATCATTCCATGAAAGCAAAAAAGCCAACATGCATATTTCTTCCTTACATTTTTATCATAAAACACAACTAGGTACATAGCTAGCGCAATCTTAAAAAAGCAGAATACATCGTTGTAAACATGTGTACTGACTGACAGATAACTTACAATGGGACTTCTGTCCACCGTTTCGCCATGTGCATCCTGATCCGTTGGAGATGTCTTCGTGATACTGGCGGGAACAATAGGCGCGGACCCGTCAAATGACTCTGATGATGACAGAGCACGAGGGTCAGCCAAGTTTGAACTGCTTTTGCTCTCTACAAGTAAACCCAATAGACAACGTGGAAACACAAAGTTACATAAAAAAAATGACAAACAAAGACTACTACAAAAACTCTGGAGAAGAATCAAAAACTTTTTTTTTCAAAACTACATGCTGTTCTACAAAAAAAAATGATTCGCTTTTACTCTCCGCCTCCATGTACACAAATTAATAACAAAGTTGATCACAAAACGTCTTTAAAAATCCAACGCCACCACATTATTATCATCATTGTGCATCCTATTCCACAACCAAAACACCGAAAGGGGTAAATTGGACACACACCACACGACGACGACAATGAATGTCACAAGAACGTGCTTCACACAAACCACAACAAAAATACGCACGCTGCTACTACTACTACATACATAATATACTCGGTACTACTAATACAGTTTTACACACGACGACAGTAAAATATTTGCCAAACTTGAGAGAATGGATATGGATACACACACAAGACAAGTCTCTTTGTCAGTATTTTCCCGTGCAAAATTCTCTGACTTGTTCACACGTTTTTCGCCGCCTTTGTTGTGTGCTGATGGCGACAAAGGTACAACTGACTTGAAATTGCTACCTACAGTTACCATCATCAACATGATCGGATTTATTGCTCTTCTTCGCAATCTCGCTATATGGTCTTGCCCTTCTCAAAGACTGTTTACTTTCCAGCTTCGTAAGTATGTATGTATGTACATGGTGCCGTGGAGAAACTCTCATCTCTCTCTCTCTCTTTCCCTCTCTCTCATGAAAATATGCAGTCAGTCAGTCACTCCACCAAAAGAGAGTGAGAAAGATCAAATCTCTCTCCGGACACAGCACATAATAATAAAGAGAGCTAGAGCGTGAGAGAAGAGAGAGAGAGAGAGTCTCTCTTGGATGGATGGACTACTGGAATCTCTGGAAAATATTAACCCAGGAAGGAAAAAGGCAGCCAGCTGAGCCAAGTGCTCTTACTCAAGTTAAGAATACTAATACTAATAACAATAAGAAGAGGAATCACATTGCGTGGATTCAAAGACAATCTGCTTCAATGAATGGTTGTCGTAGGTAATAATGATAATGCAAAGCAACGCTGATCTTTAGCTTTGGTGGTTGCTCTGTGCAAGTTTGGGTTTTTTTCTTGGGGGAAGCAGCTAGAGAGCAACCTTTATAGAAACATGGGTAGTAGTAGTAATAGTAATATTCCTCAGAGTTGGTTTTTTGGTTTTACCTGATGTTGTTGTTTTATTGTTGCCTACTTGTTACTACTACTTACTATACTTACTACTACTACTACTGCTGCTGCTGCAGCTACTATCACTCTACAACTACCTACTTTTTTGTTCTTGCTGCTGCTGCTGCTTTTTTTTGTGGTAGTCCTCCTTCGTCCCACTAAATATTACTTTTACTGCTGCTGGAAGCTGCTGGAGCTGTCTGGAGAGAACAAGGTGTGAAGAGAGGCAGGAAGCATGTGGAGGAGATCGCTAAAGAGAAGGATCATATAAATGGAGAGCAGGAGAGAGAGAGAGAGAGAGAAAAAAAGGGACGCTGTTCTCTCCTCCATCAGAGCATCGCGCTCGCTGTTTCTATTCAGTCGCTTGCTCACTTCACTTTGCTCATGTCATATCACCAAACCAATTCACCATTTACCCCACTGCTGCTTCTGCTATACTATCATATCATATTATATCATCTAGGGTATTACAAAGCAGTAGTAGCAGCAGAAGCAGCAGCAGCAGCAGCAATGGCACTAGAATTTCCACTTGCTGCTGCTTTAGCCGAAGCTGAAAATAGTGCAATACAAACGGCATGCACATATTATATTACAGCAGTGGTGGTGATATGACAGCAGCGTCAAGAATGCGAGTTGGTGGTGGTTATGATGGTGGTTGAGTTGAGAGCAGAATACAAAAAAGGAGAAAAAAAGAATGGTAATAGTAGGAGAGGCAATAATAATAGGAAAATGCCTATATATTATTATTATTATTATTTTCGTAGGTATTGTAAGTTTGGGTTTCGGAATGTCTGACTAAAGACTAAACCAATTATAATATTCATATTAAAATGTGAGCATGCATGAGCAGGCAAGATCCTGATAATAGTAAACAGTAAGTACCTACTACGAGCTACGTGGTGTGTCTGCTTGGATACGGGGTTTTGGGATAATGGCGCACATAATAGTAATTTTCTAGGTTCTTATGCTACTATTACGATATGAAGTGCTGCTTGTACGTGCGTTCCCAGTCAAAAAGCGTTTTATTAGCCTCGTTCCATTCCATCCCAATTTATATCATCTCTAGAAGCAGAAATCGTGATAACGATTTTGACGACATGTTTATCTTGAAATCAGAATTCGCCAATGATTGATGTTGAGTGAGGCAGAGAAAAAGAGAAAGAGAGAGAGAGAAAGAGAGGAAAAGAGTGAAATCAGCAGAAACTCTACACGGCATGCATGCAAATTACTTTTACCTTCCATTCAGTCTTTAGAACTTTGGAAAGTTTGAAAAGATGAAAAACAAAGTTTGCTCGAGTTTTTCCCACTCACTCACAATCAGCTCTCTGTTTACCTAAGTGACGTGAAAGAACAAGGTACCCATTTTTCCTGGCGTTGCTGCTGCTGCTGCTTGCTGGTCCCAGTGTCGAGTATTTCTATAGTTTACTCTCATTTTATTCCTTTTCAGGTATTAAGTTTAGTGTCTTTTAAGCTATCAAAGAGACAATGTTTTTTGCGTGATCCATAAAACATACAGAAAATCTAGTAGCAGAAGGAAAAGTGGTAGCAGCAACAGCAGCAGCATCAGTGAGATGGGAAAAAGAAGCTTATGAAATGGTATCCATAAAACTTGTAAAAAGAAGAAGAAAAAGTTATGCAGGTGGATCCTAAAAGCTGTTCAGGCAGAAGAACAAGGGAGCTTTTCGAATTGGATGTCATGTGACTATTGCTTTTACTTTTTTAGTACTTTTCTCATGCTACTATATTCTAGATTTATATGTGCTATTTTTCATCTTTCCGTTCTCTTCTCGCACCTGTTTTTTTACTACAACTTTCTTTTTCATTTTTGCTGGTACAAGCAGTTGAAAAAAAGAATGATCGAAACTCTAGAAAGTCAGGTAGGAAAAAAAGTGGGGTATAAAAAGCCTACGCTTCATTGTTGCAACCTACTACTACTGCTACTACAACCACCACCACAATAACAACAACAACTGCTAAACAACAAGAACGACAAGAAACAGCGGCGACAAGAGCAGCAAAATGGCATATATACATAGCACATTCAACAAGCCTCTTCATCACAACATTCAACAAGACAGGATACAAGTGCTTCCATCATCCTAACAGCTTATTTTTATGTCAAGGAAAGAATGGTCGCTAAGTGCGCACCGAGAATTTAGTTGCGAGTGTGTTCCAAATATTTTATAGGATCACCGACTTTTTTTATATTTTTTTTCTTTGGCTTCTTCCTTTTTTGTACTCGTACTTGCAACGACACGAACAAAACGACTTTTTTTCACTTTTTTCTTTACACAAGAATAAAGTGTAGCTATGCTCTCCAGCTTTTATTGTTACAGCGGGATGCATAAAAACGTAATCCATTTCGCCATGTCCCGAGGAAAGCAGCAGAAAAGTAGAAGCAATAGCAGCAGCAGAAGCAGGAGCATATGGACATAAATATAAATACTAGCTTTTCTTGTTGTCATTTTCGTACAACAAATTAGGCCTGACTTGGAAATGACAAGAAGTGCAAAGTTTGCTTCTTGGACCACGACAACTCCGAGAAAAAACTCCGCCAAAACTTTAGCCATCCAACTCGAGCAGTCAGCCAGACATGAGACATGTACAAGTAGTAATATGGTAAAAATGAAGTCACTATTAATGCCTGCATGGTGGCATGGCAGACAATTTATTTTATATATTTTTACCTACTTATCTATTATCCATGGTATCTTGGAAGGAAACGGCGGTTGTCTTTACAGTTGGCATTAGTCGTAACTCTAATTAAATTTTAAGTAAAGCTACTGCACAAGTGTTTTACTAAGTCGCCGTAATATATACAACATATGTACTACTACTACTACTACTACAAGTACGTTTACTTACCTAAATGTTTTATAGTTTGGCAAGGCAAACAAGTTCTTGACGCATTATCATGGAAATAATACATAAGTAATGATAGCAAAAGAGAGAGAGAAAGAGAGAGAACATAAGCAGGAGACGTGCATTTTGCCTTATGTGACTTTTTTGGAACTTGTTTTATTTTATGAAAAGTACCACTCCACCATGAAAACTCAAGAAAACGAACAATTCTAAAGGAGTAGGAGGAGGTCACTTTAGCTTGTATGTATCGTCTTCTTTTTTCATCTTTGGAATTTGCCTGGAAAAAGAACATGAAAAGTAGAGCCCCTGCACTATTTCTCTTGTCTAAACACAAGTTGCAGAAAAAAACGGTTGTCGTAGTAGTAGTAGTAATGGCAAACCATATCATTATTCTTCCTTCCTTCATTGATTTCTTCCTTCCTGTCTTTTATGTAGAGTGCTCTCTAATGAATAGAATTGCCTCCTTTGCCTTACCGTCTACATCATCATCATCAACAACATCCTCGTCTTTTTATCTTTACCCCACCACAGAAACAATATACCATTACAATAAGCAATGAGAAAGTGTGTGTGAGTGTGTGTGTGTGTATGTGGCAGCAACACACAAAGAGAAAGAAAAGCAAGTCCAAACACTTGCTCTTCAGCCCTTCTCTTCCCTTTTATTATTTTTCACTGAAGTACAAAGTGAAATTCATTGACCAGAAAATGTAGTACGTACTACTAATAGTGGTAGTAATAGTAGAAGCAGTGATGCTGCTGCTTCTGCTGCTTTGCCGCATCCTTTGCCTCTCAGCTCTTTTCATTTACTGCCTCCAGCTTTCATTCCATCCTTTTCAACTTTCACACTTGTTCCACTACTGGAGTATTCTGAGAATAAAGAAGAACGCTTCTGGTTGTGTCAGGCTGAACAGCGGACACACACACAAACACGGCACACATTTTACGTTCTTTTGTAATGCTCATATGAAAAGCTCACATGAGGAAAACATGTTCCGTCTTCTTGTTTTAGCTTATTTTTCTATATATATATTTTTTTTTCTCTCTACTCTTTTGTTACAGCAGTCGATTTTAACTAAGCGGGACTGGGCTAAGACAAGACGAAGAAGCGGTTTCAAGCATACATGTAAGAAAATATTAGTACCCTCCATTCATTCAAGTAACATCCTTTTTCCTTTTTGCAATTTTCTTTCTCTTCCTGCGTCTTCCCATTAATCACAGGGTATTTTCTGGAAATGTGTGCGGAGCGAATATACGTCAAGAGCAAAGAAAGGATGAAAAAAAAGAAGAGAAGAAAAAAGTGAAGCTCTCACCACCGTCACCGCCACCCCGACGACGACAACGACGACGACAAAGACGGCACACTGGCTGTCTGAAAAAGTATTGCTGTTTTAATAATGGAGAAGGTACATGACTGTCGTCAATTCTGTCATTTCAATACATCACTATATCCCTCCCAATTTCATCCATAACGATTGGAGTAGTAGTACTAACGTTTTATGACTCAATGTCGATTTATTCAATTTCATCATCTTCCTTCATTACTTCTGGTGATGGAAGTAGACTCTGTGGAAATCATTTCCGTTTTTCTTGTGTGTATAAAATGAGTCTCGCTCGAGGCTTTCCTTTTTCTCTCTACATTGCATTGGAAATGAAGTTTGGGACGATGAGTGTGTGTCTATCTCCCTCTAATACAGTTTCTTCTCAGACTTATTACTATCACTCACTAAGGTTTATTTGGAATTGCTCTCACTCACTTACTCGCTCACTGTCTCTCTCTCTCTATTCTCATTTTGGCTTCCTCCCACCACCCCTCCCCACTCTTTTGGTCTTAATATATTATTACCCATACAACGTTTTTTTTTCTATTTCCCTTGCTATATGTATCGTTCCGATGATGATTCTGATAGGTAGTATTTATTTACTTATACGTTTTCTTTGAGTGTATGCATTCGCCTGGAGTAGTGTGTGCTTTCACTTGTCTTGCACGCTGGATAGGTAACATACATACATACATGTCTCGGTTTGCATGGTACATAGAGCTGGTTGGTTGTTACTTGGAACGAATTTCAGGTGGTGAAAGGACGCGGCTCGCTAGAAAAATAATATATGACCAGCTATCCTCATTTTTGATGTCATACCGATTCTATTTTCACATCTTTATCAGACCCGCAATTACAATCTATCTGCTTATCGTCCCCCCCTCTCTCTCTCTCTATTTCCCTCCCTTCCGCCCTCCCTCCTACTTTTCAATTTGACTTGGAACAGCAATATCCAGTCCTTCCTGCCAGCAGCACCAGCAGCAACAAACAACAGCCCTGCTCTGCCTCACACGACATATGTCGTGTAGAAAAGGTGACATATCACATCTTCATTTTTCCTCTGCATTCTTTCCGAATACTACTAGTTCGTCTTGCCATTACTGTGGTTTGCCTCTTATTGAAAATGGGAATTACGGTTACGTGACGCCAGGTGGATTTTCCTAATCCAATCGCACGACATGGCTGACAACTATTAATTTATTTATATGTGGGATGTCTTATAGACAACATAAAATTCCGCAAAGTAAGAAAAAAGAATCTTCAGCACTACTTGGAGCTATGCAACTACCTGAAAGAGCACTAAAGTTCCACCATCAATGTGAAATGTGAGACTTGATGTTTTGTATGAAAAAGTACACTACAAGTTTTGTATTTCCTATTAAATTCACACAGAGGAAATCGAATAGGTGGATATGATTTTGTCAAGCTACATTTCAGATATCTAACTACAACAACGACTAGCCCAACTACTAGCTACCGCAGGTGATGAGCGCAAAAAAGCACTCCTTTATTTATTTGTGGAAATAGGATACGACCACGGTAAATTCGTGCTATGATGTTGATGGAAGAGAAATGATCGTGCTCTGAGGATTTTTTTTTCTCTCTCTCATGAAGGTATATAGATTACATCTGCGAAATAATGTGAAATATGATTCCAGTGTAATGGAGAGCCACTATAAACCCACTTTTTTCCTATTAGCACTACCACTGGGAGGGAAAAAATGATGATGATAATTAGGCGTGTGTAGATATGTATGTATGTATACAATATGTATGCGCTTGAGTGCCATGAAGTGGAACTCACAAGTCCAATATGGGTAGGTAGTTGAATAGATTAACTGTAACTGTATTCTGATTCTTGTGGGAATGAGTGTAGGAAGAATGTGCTATAAGCCATATACTCTAATGAGTCGTAAACGCAGACTTGCGGATGTAATTCGATATTTCTCTGGGTTTTTTGTAGTTCAAACAACAGGCTTAAGTTAAGGTCCCTAGGGAAATTTGTCTAAAAATCATGTTTACCTTTCATTTTCCCTTCGGTTATGCGTTTATGTGTGGGTTGGCTATCGTCTAATTCTAGCACTTCAATTCCATCTTCAAGTTTCGTGACGGAGGAGGCCTTGTTACTATTTTTGCTGCTGCTGATTTCTAACGAATTGTCTTTCACTGGACTCGTGGCTGAAGATGGCGACTTTGGACCTGGGGAGATGTACAATCGATTCGGTTTGTATATAAAGTTATTAGCATTGGCCTCTGACATGAACTTGAGAGGACGCTTGATGGAAAATGCAATTTAAAAGAAACAAGCCCACCTGCTGAACCATTGTCAGTTGTGCTGCTGATTGTTGCATTGCTTCCAGACGTTGACATTTGACTTCTTAGCTGCCTCCTCACTCCAGAGCCAGTCCCGCTGGCAGCACTGCCAACTCGTCCGGTGGCGGCGGTTTCCTTTGCATCTGATGCATGGGGCATTCCACTCTGTCGTCGTTTTTGCTTTTGACGATTTTCTATGAGCTGTTTCTACAATTTCATTTTTTTATTAAATTCACTTTTTTCAGCTATACATTTCCTGTTGACTGATGATGCTTTCAGCTACACATTTATAGTACAGAACAAACCTGTTGATCCAGCTTCATCTTGCGTGCGATTGGTACCGGAACAGTTGCTACAGAGTCTTCTGCTCCACCGGAAGTCATCCTATTCAAAAAATTATTTCAACTTAGCACGAAACTCTACAGTATCACTCTCAAAAACACAAATATTATTTTCTTGTTTAAAAAAAATGATTCGCAGCCATTTTTGCAGCACTATTTTTGTACTAGGTATACACGCACTTTTCTAACAAATACTTGTAATACCTATCTCATAATCGATTTAGTGATTGAAACTTGCAAAAATATATTGAGTAAACGAATTTACGAAGTAATGAATTAATGGCACGTTTTGAATTCTACAATACACACTCATTAAAATATTATTACGCAAAGACATTTTACCTAGGCATTGCTCCGTAAAAACTCACACGTTCTTTTGTTTAGTTGGAAAGTTGTGTTTGCATGCAATGATTACAATAAAACATCCATTGCTGCAGCAGCGTACAATAAACGTTGAAAATTCATTTTTCGTGAAAACATGCTATTATTGTTTCCTTTCCGTAAAACACAGCAGCCTTTGCAAAACTGATCACTTTCCAAAACTCGGAAAAATAACTGTGCTCTGCCATTTATTAAAATTATTCTTAAATAGTCACTGGAAAACGAATGAAAAAATCACAAAATTCACAGTCACAAAAAGACATTTTTTAACAGTGAAAAAAAGTCACCAAAAATTCATACTCGACGCTTTAAATGAGAGAGAGAGAGAAGGGTGTACAAACAATGGTTTTCTCGTCAGTTGCGAAATAGTCAGTAAAGTGGAAGGTAGGAGCGAGTTCAGAACAGAGCTGGTGTAAAACAAAGAAAAGTTGATGACCAAAGGACGAGATGGGGGAGGAGGAGCCTAACAAAGAGAAAGTCTTAACTTGCTTATTGTTTCAAGATAAGAACAATATTGCAAACAGCTACTAGCATGACGAACAAAGTGTGCACACTCTCTTGATTGTGTTCCCCCTTTTGCTTAAATTCTTCTACCAAGAAAACAAAAAATGCGCGACGATCAGTAAGTATTGTAATGTGAGAAACCCCAGATCAATCTTGCATGTCCTCCTCCTCCACCTCCTCCAAACTATTATTATAAACTTTATATTTTGTTTCCACGCCTGTTTAAACCGACAATATCAAATAGGAATCATTATTTTTTTTAGTAAGCACCAAGTTCGCCCTGTCTTGTGTGTGCTGCTGCTGCTGCAAAAGATGTGAATCCAGCTTCCCTTTTGCTTGCTCTCATGTCATGTTCTGCAAAAACACATGCATAATTTGATATTCCACCACTAGAAGAAGCGTAGTGAATGCAACTGAAAAGTCAAATCACAAAGCCAAGTCTAATGCCTTTGTTGTTCACACACACACACACACGCTCACACAACCGACAACCTTAGTAATTTCAGTCTAAAAACTTATTATGCTAGCAGACAAGAAGAGAAGAAGAAGAAGAATGAGAAAAGGCTTTTTTTATAGAATGGTGTTAGATGGGATATGCGATCATCATCAAGACGCATTGTTGTAGTAGTAGCATCTCTGAACCTCTCACTGGCCACCAAGTGCACCCGGCCATATCGACCCTGTTCTCAAGGGAGAATGCTGAAAGCAAACATCATCATCATAACTACAGCTAACTAGAGCAGATAATGCTTATAACATTTTTGCACACATTTATCATCACTCACTCACTACTACTANCTACAGCTAACTAGAGCAGATAATGCTTATAACATTTTTGCACACATTTATCATCACTCACTCACTACTACTACTAGTAGTAGTGCCAGTACAGCAGGCAGGCCTGTAATAATACCACTAAAATTCCTATATTTGCATTATATACAAGTACTCCTTAATATTTTCTTTTTGAAAAAAAATATTCTCACTCGCATAGTCACTCACTCATAGTCAGTAAGAATTTAGTAGAAGAAGCAGACGAAGAAGAAGAAGAAGAAAAAGAAGTTAAAAACAGTAGACGGAACTATAGTTGGTGAGGATGGTGATGCGATGAGAAGAAGAAAATAAATACGTATATATTGAATTTTTAGAGAAAATACTACAAGTCAGTCAGTCGCTTCAAACTCACACATTATTATTATTATTATTATTGTCAGTAAAATATGTTTGCAATAATGAAACATGATAATCGCATAAAATTTTGAAAATCATTTGTATATCCACCATGCATCATCATTTTATAGTAGTAGTAGTAGGCCTTTGCTCATTTAAACCACTTTGCTCACATAAGATGTTTCCCTGTGCCATAAATAATATACCATATTTTGAGAAATTTTTGTGCATTTTTTGGCTGTAAATAAAGTTATGTATGTGTGTTACTATTATTGTGTTATATATTTACATGTGTATATAGCAGCACTAGTCGTGGCAATAGTAACACACAAATTCTCTAGACACACACACTTGAGAGTTGCATGATGTGTGTGTACGTAAACGCTGAAAAAAGTGCTTACGCATCCGTACAGCAATACTACATGTTATATTTTTTATTATGTGTTTGCATTCATTTTCGAAACGATTCATTTATTGGATAAAAGTCATGCTGCTAGCTACCACCACCATAATTTCTGTGAAGTAACGTTCATACATACATACATACATACGCGTATCCTTCTGTTATTCCCTATAAAAACAAATTTTGTAGCTTTCACTTGCCATTAATATTATTAAATATCATTACTGCCATCGCCATCATTTTTCGCACCGATTTTACACACAGACACATAAGTATTTATATTGATGTAAAACGATGACTAACTTTATTATTATTAATAATATTAATAATAATAATAATAATATAAGCTGTGTGCTGTGTGTAGTACTGTGTACTAATAGCTCTAGCTCTAGACAATTTACACTTGACTGCCTTTAAAACATCAATTTAAAACATGGCTTTTATTACTACTACCAACCAACACATAAAATATATTGACTACCCAGTCGTTGTATTGTAGGCCCAATCCATATTTGCGTTATGATGACGTTGAATAATCCGCTCGTAGGTAATTCCGCGATGATTTTGTCCTGCTAGACTTGCTTCAGGTGTGAGAGAGGGTGCAGGCTATTATCGTGATGATGATGTTGATGTCCGCGCTAATCCTTTTTTGGGGTTTTATGTTCTACCAGGGAATACGCTCGCCGGGAAGTTGCAGAGCAAGAATCATCATCATCACCACGACGAAAAAGGATCAAAACCAATACACGGTGGTACTTCTTTGCAATCCTACCACAAGAAAAAAAACAAAAAAAAGAGAAAGGCAAAAGTTATTTTTAGACCAGTGATATAATATTGAATAAGAATATTTATTTATTTTAATGCCTTATTCAAGATTTACTCTATTTTCCGCTACTAATTAAAATGTACACTTAATAATGCAAAAATAATAGGTAATAATCATAAACTAGTGGCTACATACATTGCTGAGCGCATATTTTACCGAATTTTATTTGCCAGCCAATGGTGCCAATTTTAACCGTTTCAATCATTATTATTATTACTATTATTATTATTATTACATATACCTGCATATCAAATCCATCCAATCAGCAGTATTTTATACAATATTCCTCTATTTATTACGCTTATTCATAAGAAGATAAAATCAAATTTTGTACTTCAAATTTTCTACTGGTTCATATAACAGCAGTAATGTTATTGTTGATGGACGGGTTTTTAAAAAAAAATCAAAATGTATGCATACTGTTGTTAGTAGAATGAATGGCATATAATAATAATCTTTGTACATGTTTTTTTTAAATGTCGCGAGATATATGGGGATAATTAAATTTGGCAAGTAATTGCATTTAGGTTTTTTTAGTGTTTCACACTTTCAGAGAACAAATTGCTATTTTTCAAAATGACTGTTGTTCACTGAGTTCGCCTTTTTAATTCACTTGCCGTGTTAATTTTCTAGAACAGAAATACGCTATTGTAAAAACGTAATCAAGTCATTAATAACGAAAGTAATGTTGCTACTACTACTCTTGCTCATTCATCAGCATCATCAGATAGAGAGAGAGAGAGAGAGAGAGAGAGACGCGTTGAGTGTTTTGTTGCTTTTTTTCGTTCTTCTTTTCTTTTGAGTAAGTAATATATAGGTAGAAAAATATTACCGTGCCGTTACGTATGGATTGGCTAAAAAAATATATAAATTTTTACACTACTATTCTAATTTACTGACAAAATTATTAATGAATCCAACCACTACTACTTTATATGCATTTTAAAATTATTATATTTTGTAGGTTACTACTCCGGTAATTCGCTATCGGCAGTACTCTCATCATCCTTATCACTGGTGGATTTCTCATTACCAAATGGACACATAATGAAAGCAAATTAATTTCAGAACAATGTACAACAGTATACCTATTACAGGTATAATTCGTATTCATTCTTGCAACAAAAACTTTTCTTGTCTGCATGATGCACACAATATATACTTAATTGCATTGTTTACTACCGTACCTAAAATAACGACTGTGGTCAGTGATTGTAATAATAATAATAATAAGTATTCACTTTCGTGTGCGTATAGATTAGGATGCTCTCCTTAACACAAAAATGGTGCGGAACAACAGACAGATAAATAGTTTGATTAAAAATGAAAAGTAAACAATAAACTACACACTTGGTGAGCACAGAGAGAGAGAGACGAGACGAGGATCATTTTCATGCTATATTTACTCCATTCTATCTATCTTCCCCTCATCTACTACTACTACTACAATTAATAATCGACAATTGACAGTGAGAAATGGTTGCAGTTAAAGCTACATTAAACTCTGTTAAAGATCCTTATTATTTTTTTTATTAATTTCCTTGGATTATTGTCATTACTATAATATGCTATTATTTAAAACAAGAAATACTAGGCCAAAACAATTTCAGCAATTCCAACTTTTCAAAAAGAACTTTTGTATTTAAAAAAAATTATTTGACCCTGACTAACTTTTAATAAGTAGTTGTTTAAACGTTCCATCAACTAACTATATATTATTATTACTCTTTTTTAAATATCATGATACACACAATCTACTTAAAAACACATTCAAGAACCTTAATACAGTTCTCGTATGTGAGCAGCAGCAGCAGATCAATTCATTTGATTATTATTGCCTCTTTGTGAGCAACTGTTATGGCTGAGGCTCAGATCAGGGTTTATACAATTTCCGTAGTCTTGAAATCTTCTAGTTTTTTTTCTAGAGCTATTATATTATATATCACATCATCAAGCCATTAAATCATTACACACACACACACACATTTTATGAAATATCTTTTTACTTCACTACCACCACCACCAACACCACCCACCACACCACACATTTACGTATGTACATGCTCTGAGAATTTCTAATTTTGAAAGTTAAATAGTAATTGAAACTTTCATTTTCCAACCAGTTGCATGGAACTAATATGAACACTTATATTATAAATATATGTATGTATACATATTCTTTTTAATTTTTAAAAATGCTCCTTTTTTACGACTACCTCCTTTAACCCTTTCAATTATTACGTTAGTTAAAAAAAAGTGCATGCGATAAATAGTACAAATTATATAAAATATAATACGTTTAAATAATGAGAAATTGTACAGCTGCTTGCACAAAATCAGATAAAAAAAAGAAGTTGATCTAAAGTGTAAATCAAATTTGATGATGAGCGTCATCATTATCATCATCATCCTGTATTTAAAGTAATGTAGCACACTATCAAACAATCCCGTATCACTGTACAAATATCAGGAAAATAATTACTATATTTGCTATAAAATGAAATAACTAGCAGTTTAAACATATTTTTGGTATAAAACGATATGAAAGATAGTGTTAATAAAGTTATTTTCTTCTTGCTATTCATTACATCATCATCATCAACAGTAGCAGCACCAGCACCATTATTATCGTCAGCAAATTTGAAAAAAATATACATATATTCATTCTACTAAAGACGGCAGGTAGTCTAATCTAGTGCTGCTACTTATCAACATGACGTTAATAATAATTGCTGCAGCGAAGCATTCTAATGCACGTCACTAGTACTAAACGTTATAATTTCCACCATCACCGTAACGCACTAAAATCATTAGAAAGAAACTACACGCAGACTATAATGCGTCTTGAACGAGTAAAAATGGCAAAAAATAAATAAATATGCATATCTTCTCGTCATGCAAAAATATTAAAATATAATTTGAAAAGATTATTCTCTCAGTTGGTAGTAGTAGTAGTAGTAACATGCATTGTTGTTGTTGATGATGATGATGACATTTACACTAGGCAGGGTGGTGCAAACATTCAAACAAAATTAAGAAAGGTGCAGCGAACATGAGTATTGTTTACTGTGCATAATAAATAAATGTAAAATGTTTTTTTTTCTGCTGGGTCATGTGCGTGGTGGTGTGGTGGAGTGAAGGCACTGCTGCTGATGCTACTGCACTGAGCACTGCTTTTACTTTTTTTTCAAAGCAATGAAACAATCAAAATGTAAACTACCAAATTGTTAACAACCGTAGTAGCTGCTGCTGATGCTGCTGCAGTGAGCGGAAACAACGCTTTTCAACTTTGGTGTACGTAACAACAAGACACAGTAAAAAAAGGAACTGAAGCTTAACGATCAAGAGGGGGTTGAAGAAATAAACATATATTTTTAAAACTACATTCAAACGAATTTGACTTAAGGCCACGCTACTAAATATAGCGTTATTATTTTTATTTTTATCTAGACAAAACATGATGATGATAATGTTGATGATGAGCGTGTGTGCAAAGGAGAGTTAAAAAGACAGAAAGACACAAAGTTCTCCCATTTAATAAAAAAGAAACAAGTTAAATTTAAGTAAAATGGCAACAAAACGAACAAAGCCTTGAATATACGTTTTGTAGCGGCAGGAGTAATAATAGTAGTAGCACCAAAAACTCTTAATATGTACTTTTGCCTTTTTTTATTAAAAAAAAGAGAAGAATCTCTATTGTTTTACGCACTGATTCGCTCTTGTGTCTCGTGAGTGAAGAAGATTGTGATTTTCCGATGACATAAAAACCTAAACCCACAAGAAATCAATTTAACTCAGTCAAACTTTATATCTATGATAGAAACAATAATAATAAAAAATGTAGATTGAAAAGAATAATGAGGGAGTATAAGCTGTTAAATTTTTTTTTATTTCTGATGATTCCTGTTGTCATTGTGTCACTTCTGGTATGCTAAATACTTACTCACTTTTTTTGGACTAGTATTGTTGTTTGCTGCTGCTCTGTCACAACAAGTTGTTTTTTTCTCTTTGATTTTGTTACTGACTGAGGGAAAAGTAGACAGCAAAAGCAGTATTCAACGGTCACAGTCCATTGTTGTGGGTTATTATTATTATTGTTGGCTTTGCAGGAGCATCATCATTCATTGTTGCGTCGTTTTATGCACTAGAAGAAATTATAATGAAGTGGACTGGGTGAGATGATGATGATGATGATGGGCTGATCCCGTCTTCAGTTTTGTCTGCCTGTTTTACTTTTTATAACACTTTCACAGAGCTTTGTCCTGTTATTTTATATTATTTCAGATCTAAAATTAGATTAGTGATGATGTACACCAAAGCACACTATGCACAACGGTGCTTTTCTACCTACGCACTTTGTACGCTATTTTTTCATTTAGACACTCGCCCTTCATTATGAATATTATGTGGGTATTTTTTTCTTATTAAAACGTTTTCAAGGTTCTGCTAAAAAAATACTACATACGTTTGTTACACTCACACTGTGGCCTGTGTTACACACTTTTTAGGGTAAGTGTTGCTGTTTACTTTGTTTTGATACTCATTTTAACGAACTGATTTGCAACTAGTTCTTTTCTTTTTTAAAAATAAAATATGTTGATGATGACGATGACATTTCAAGCGGCACTAAAATATCGGCACTGAAGGAAGGAGAATAATGTCAAAATGTTGTTGTTGTTGTTCATCAAAAATCTACCTCCATTTCACTTGTTCGCACATAACATGTTTTCACTCTGCGCCATTGTTTCGTCTTTTATTATTATTATTATTAATTGGCAGCTGCTAAAAAACAATGGGAATATCAACTATCACACTCAATAAAAGTTGCACTTTTTCACTTCTCAAATTCCCAGTAACAGCCAGGAATCCGTTGCATTGCTAAACGGAAAGATTCATTGTAGATGACAAAGAACGAAATTTTTTTAAAGCTGAAGTATAAATACTAATAAATCTGGCAAGTGTTAAAGTTTAGGTAAACACAGGCACGTCTATAATTATTGCATATCACTCTTAAAATTGTTATTATTATTACCGTCATTCTTCATGTTACTACTAACTGTTGTGTAACTGACGTTGAAAGAGGTTTGTGGTAAATACTAATTTATTTGAATTTGGTGATGATGATGACGATGATGCACACAATGAACTGTAAATGGTGGATAGTCAATAATAGTCATTTTTTCTTAGTTTTATGACTGTACTTTAAATGCTGTACAGGAGGCTAAGAATTATAGATTGTTCTTTTATTGACATCCCAGCTCAGCTCTGTCTCTCTCTCTCTCTCTCTCGTTTTTCTGTTAGGCACACAAATGGACGGACGGACGAATGAACCAGGTTGCACGACTGAGTTATTGTGATGTTATTGTGTGAATCTTTTGGTCATGTATTCATGTAAATTATGTGGTGTTGTTTGATTGAACGCCCATTTAACGACACGATGTTGAAGACGGGAGCGTGGAGAGCCGAGACAACCACCAAAGTAGGAATAAGCCCATAGACACCCATCCATGCCATGTCAGCGTATATGCATTATCTCTTACCCTGCGTGGTGGTGGTAGTAGAGTGTGGATTTTAACGAATGGTTCCGCTTAAAAAGCATTGTAAACATTACATGTAATTATAGTCCGAGCGTGTTCACATTAAGTACAATGAAGGTCTCCAAACCAAAAAAATAAACGAAAATAGCAAAGAAGCAAAGCAGCAGGGGATAACGCTCTGCTGATATTTGTGTAGATGAGAGTGATAACAATAAAAGAGTTTATTATAGGGTTCCAACAATGCATTTTAAGCTTAGTGGACTACTATCATCGTCATGTCTAACTGGAAAGGTGGTTGTAGAGTAGCGAGCACTTCCCTCTTATTTGTTGCCGCACCACAAACTGTCCCATGACAACGACTGTCGTTCTCCATGCTAATCCTCTTTGGTTTGCCAAAAAAAACATATCATGTGTGGTGCTTTACTTGTTAGGCTTTTTAAATGTAATACTACTTGCACGTACAGTGTGTACACCTGGTGTTCAGTTTGTCCAGTGTAGCCCTTCCCTTAGCTCCATGGCGACCCACGAGAAAAACAAGGTGACTGAACCTTCTCTGTCAGAGCAAACTTACATGTGCACACATGACGAACAAGTAGGTGAACCGAAAGTGAATATGTACCTATTCTCTTGTTAGTCAACGTCACCTGGTAATGTTGAACCTACATGAGATGGAATACCTGTAAATGTCAGTAGTGTGCTCTGAATACACTGAAATGGGTGAAAACATTACATCATTCTTGGGGAAAGTTTCCTTTCACACATTTTCCACAAAACCAGGTTCCAGAAGGCGTAGAATAGAATAGAAAGATTTTTCAACATTTTAAAATAAGTGGATGACGCAATTAATTCTGTGGGCCATCTTAAATTACGTGTTTGAAGTATTTCTACGAACTGCTCGCTGCTTAATGCCACATAAGGATATTATATTTTTCATGGAAGTTGGCATTCAGTATGTATAGATGGCCATGAGTCAGCTTCCATACATGCGCACCGCAACGCTGCTCGATGCTATATATATATTATGCCAAAGAAACAAAACTGCTTTCTTTTTCGTTTCTGTCCAGGTTCCCAGCAGAAGATGTAGCCGCTTATTTGTGGTTTATCACATCAAGGACGGTGTAAATCATGTAAGAAAAGGAATAATCAGAAGTGTAGTCTACCATGTACTCCTGTCTGTCACACCGTCGTGATACGTAGAAGTACTGGTTTGTTGTGTTCGTTCATACTATTTTTTGTCAATATCTCAACGTGCAAATGAATTGATGTGCTAATGCTAAACAAACCTCGAAAAAAATGCTGAAAACTTTTTTTTTTAATAAAACGGGTTTTAAGCAGAACATGATTTTCCTGTCAGTGGATCTCAATTTTGCTTTTACGTTGACAAATGTTCTATAACCAATCGTACCATTTAAAATGAAACATTTTTAATGCAAATAAATAATAAACTAGTAAAGACAATTGTTGTTTTTTTCAATTTTTATAAGCACCGATTTATTCATAAGATGCCAGGCAATAAAACACGCATTACCAGAAACTACAAAGCAGCGCACATTTCACAATTTTTTTTAAGCTTCACAGACTCAGTCGTACCAAGTAGATTCAAGTAACACATATACGTAATAATATCATAGAATAAAAATTAAAATATATTACTATCATTATTATTATTATTATTGTGATAATATTTCTTCACAAACACACATCCCTCGTCCGTCACTTTTTTTCTCCACTCATTTTTTAAAATCTTTAGTAATGAAAGATAAGGCAACACGTTACCAAAGTTTTTTTTCCTTTTAAAAAGTACAAAAAAATGACACTAAAAATACAATTGTGTATGTACGTTTCCAAAGATGCTGTCAATCTCAACATTATTATTATTAATATTCTTTTCGCCCTTCTAGTAAAAAGTGGTCCATCTAGTTTTTCACGACTACTGACACTCTGCTTAATAATAATAATAGCTATTAATATTATTACTACTCTTGTTCATCTAAATGTTTTTTTTTCTTCTCTACTGTTATTCTTCACTACACAATATTTATTCTTAACGTAATAGTATTTAATATTTTGCTTTTACACAAATTACAAGAGACACGATATCATTATAGTTCCTACACACTTGTCTTTAATTTCCAATGCAGAAGAGCTTACACTTGTTTCTTCAAATACTAATGGTTTTTTTCGTAGAAACAGTACAAACATAACTTATGTTTACATTTTTAATCTATTAATTTTTACCTGTAATAGTTACAGCAGTATTTAGTACGGAAACGATAGAAAAAGTTGAATTACTATATAGCGTTATCATATATAAGTAGTAGTAGTAGTAGTAATAGTAGTAATAGTTATAGTGGATGGACATTTTTTTTTCTTGTAAAAAGGCAACTGAACTGAAGTCTTTTAAAGTTTTCATTTCATCATTACATGCAGAGAGTTACTCAGAGCGAGATATTTAAAACACAGAATTACTTTTTTTTACTACATCGTTTTTTTTGTTTGATTCTCATATTTCCAGTTCATAACAACCCGTTTAAACAGTAGTAGTTACTATTATAATTATTATTATGAATTGAATGTTTTTTTACAGTCTTGAATAAAGTCTTGTTTTGTATAAAGTTTCTTTTAGTAATAATAATAGTAGTAAAAAATGATGATTTCATTTAAAAAAAATTTGACAAGTACAAATTAGAAATTGTAAACCATGACATTTGTTTGTGCAAAGACAGATAGATGCATGGTATAAAATATTGTTTTGTTTGTATTGTTAATTCTATTATTACCATCACTATACTTAATTTGAGAAAAAAATAAGACATTCACGCCAAAACATGAGAGGAGGAGTACAAAAAAACGTAACAAGTTTGATAGGATTTCCTGTCATTCAAGTATATAGCTTTTTTTTAAAAAAAAGTTCCAATACAAATCACAAAAGTATTAGAGAGGGAGAGAGAGAGGAGGGGGAGTGATACACATGCACTCAAGTAATAATAATAACAATATTTTAAACATTTTTTTTCAGTGCAAAAATGTAACTTGAAATATTATGAAATAAAATTTAAATCATGTATGTATGTATATTTGGTAGGCACTACATTGTTTTGTTGGTGGTAGTAAAAATGGAGAAACGTTGCGTTATTTTAAAAATGATATTTACTTTACAGTCGAGAAAAGGTAACAAAAGTAAATAACTCAGCAGCAGCGGTTTACTTAATTTTTTTTCTTCCTTCTTTCAAAATGTTTCTTTTTTTGGTATTTTATTGTGGTTATTATTATTATTGCTATCTATATCATAACTTGAAGCAGCACAATTATAGTTTTTTGCGTTGTTGTCAAACGCTTGGTAGAATGGAATTTTTAAAAAAACATTTAACAAAAAGATTTTTTTGGTAGTTTGCTTTGCTGCCCTTTTTGCGGGTAAAAATCAAACCAAAAATTTTTTAATGCTAAAAAATATGGTTTTTTGTTGTGTAATTTATATGCAGTTTTTTTCCTTTAGTAATAAGAATAGTAGAAAAAATTGAAATTTATAGAAATAATAATAAGTAATAATAATAATATTGTTGTGTCACAAATACAAGTACATAATTATGTAAACCCTCAAGTTTCAAAATTGATTTACGATAATGCTACCAATTTAAAGCATAAATTAATGTCAATATGTATCGGCTTATGCTTATGTACTTTTTATATGTTGTTTATATAGATTACGCACTATAGTATATAGTAAACACTGCATTATCATCATTTTATCATCATATCTCATTACCAATAGAACATTATTTTTTTAAAACTTTATAGTTATTACACGAATTTTTTTCCAACTACATAATATTCATAAATATTTTTTTTTGCTTTCCTCGGATGGACACGAAGTACTTCACATATAAAAAGTGTACATGCGGTGGTTGGTTGTTGCTGTTTTTTTATTGTTTATTTTTTAAAATTATTTTTGCATACAATCAAACGTTAAAATATTTTTTTTCGCTATTTCGTTACGATGTAAAGAGCTTTTTTTTATTGTGAGAAAATGTTTCCAATGCTGGAGAAACCACCAGGTGGATTGCGGCGAGTTGGAGTTCCATGCTCAATGTGTCCATTTCCATTGCTATGTCCATCTACAAGAAGCACAGAGTACAGTTAATATAGATAGCTAGAGATAGACAAAGATGGAAGAGGCTTGTAGTTATGTGTGAATGGGTGGTTTGGTGAGCTTACTAGATTTAGGTTCTGCATCCCCGTTGGTGCTTCCATTGCTCCCATTTGGAGTAACAGAGCCAGATCCCATGCCAGAGTCAGATCCATGTCCATTAGGAGATGCGTGTCCATTCACACCGTTGGTTCCATTGGCCTTGCCATTGGTTCCGTTTGCCTTGCCATTGGTATCATCCAGAATGATGTTGCTCTTCTGGTAGTTCTTGGAGCGAGCGGGGCTGCCACCATCGGGAGCCTCCTTTCCTCCAGCGCCGAAAAGCCGCTTGAATGAGTCATCGTCAGGACGTTGACGGGATTTTGGTTGAGAGCCGTCCTTCTCCGCAGAGAAAATGTTGGAGGCCAAATAATTTTTAACCTTTCTTGGTGTTGTTGGTGGGGTGGTGGTCGGGGATGATGAGCCAAAGATGTCGCTTGCGTCACCACCAGGGGGCTTGGTAATCCTGTAATTCCAAACAACAGACAGATATTGTCATTTTTTTGTGTGCTGATATGTACTTGATACTTTGCACCATGTACGTCGTTAAAATAATTGCACAGAATTAAGTACAGACCTATGAACTGCTCCTACTACTACTGTGCAACGCAACTACATGTTGTTATTATTATTTTATCTTTATAGTACATAAGCATGAGACAAGAGACAGTCTTGAAACACGATAAGAGAACTACTAATCGCATTTCTGATGAAGCAATAAAGTTAACGATACAACGGATAATTTCTCAATCATGATGTTACTCGTTGTCTACCATCCTTCTATCTGCAGGAACTTCAAACATGATATTCGAATTCAAATTTACTTTTACTTATTGAGCTACCATTATTATTGTAATGGAGCTATTACTGCATTTTCTCCTGTCTGTCTGCGACAAACAGCATAGCGTTGCTCTTGTTGTCATTGACATTACACTTTTGCTGTCGACAAAACAACAGTCATGTCTCAGATAATGGAGAATCGCAAAAAGATTTGTTAAACCAGTATCTTTTTCAAGAGGACAACAACACACACACACATGCTATCATCACATTTATCATCATCACATTGTTCAAAACTGAGGCAATTTACACAGGAAAAAGAAAAGATGATAATTTTCTCGTTCGCAAAACCACTAATGTGCGGACGTATCATCATCTTCAGCAGAGAAAAACGATATTATTATAATGCCTTGTGCACTGCACACTATCATCAAGTTGTTTGTGGTTCTTATTTCCTCGTACTTGAAAAAAGTATGTATGATGATGCGATGGATGCAAACAAGTAGGGAGCACATCATCAGCATGACTCACGATAAGAATTCAAATTAGTCTTCTTAGCCTGATAACAAGAGAAGACGTTGACTAGAGAGGAGGAGAGTTTCTGCTCTTTCTTTGTCCGATTGTGCGCATTTAAGCCTCTTCTTATATTTATATACCTACCTATATTTGCCTTTGGTAGAAGAGGCAAATAATAATAATAATAATAATACAATTTCTGCTAACACTTAGGGACCAAAGAAAATAACAATATTATCGCATAATGTACCATCATGTAGAAATACTACTCCTCTTCTGCTATTGTCAAGGCTGGACAAACATAATTTTTATGAGCGAACAGGCCATAACATAAAATAAAATGTACTACTGTGTGTGTGTCTGTTTGTAGTTTGTACCCATCAGCGGACTTGCATATCATCGCATAATATCAAATTCACAGTTGAAGAAAAGATGCAAAAGAATAATGCGCTGTTGATAGGAGGAATGAAGGAATGTTATGTGAGCGGTCCTAAAAGATATTTAAATTTTATTTCAAAGTGTAGTCAAAGTCGTTACTTTGTGTAACTCCTAAAAAAAGTGAATATATGGTCATCACTAGCTCATAAGCGTGGTCCCTTGTAATTCGTAAAGGCGCCTGCGCTTAATAAAGAAATGCATTTTTTTATGATGATGATGATCATGATACATGCATACCTACCTGCTGCCCTATACTCTTTTGATCCTCCTGCATTCTTCGTCTGCATTACATTATTATTATTATGATATTTCACTGTTATTATTATTATTGTACATTTTACCAGAGATGATGATGATGATGATTAACCACCACTACAACAATGCAAGCAAGTGTGGTTGGTAGTGTTATTTTTATTATTAGGTTATAATCGATGTTGTGGAGGCTAGCAAACATGCTTACATGCCAGCAAGCGAAGCGCAAAAAAAGGTATTGTATTGTTGTTGTGCACCAGCAGAGAAGATGTACATATAGCTGGGCTAATATACTAAATTTTACTTGTACTCCTATTTTCATCTTCTCTCTCTCTCTCAGTCGACTCATCTAACTTTAAAAGGTTGTACCCTCACTTTCCATTTCTTCATCCTACATAACTAGCTGGCGAGTGCCTCAGGGCTAAGGCACTTATACGGAGCTATAATTAGTTCCTTTCACTTAAATGGTTCCAGATATTGTATTAGATTATGAACTACAAATAAATCATCGTAACCTTGCCCTGCTTGGTGTATTGGTTGTGCATTGCATTTTGCGGTCTAGGTATATAAAATGCAGATAGACAGACATATGCACTGATTACTCCACTATTATCGAAAAAAAAGTATTTACAAAAGAGGAGGTTGTTTTGTGTGATTGGAAATGGATTAAGGATTACACCCGGTACAGTTTTATAGTAAATGCATTTAGTTCGTTCATTATTGTAATTTGGACGAACAAATCTCTAATAATGCGTTTGACCATTAAAGTTAAATAAACTAAAGAGGTGCAGAACACATACATATAAGGTTTTTCAATGTCTACATCTGCCTGTCAAAGAGTAAATGTAATAATAATAATAATAATAGCAAAGCGCTTCTGACAATCTGACCGAATCTGTCGAATTTTTTTCTCTCAAGAGTTGGTTGGTTATGGGAAATAGTATTGTCAGGGGATGATGATGATGATGCTTGCATGGTGCGTATGTTTGCATGTTATGCATGTAATCTCCAAGGGTGATAATATCATGCTAAATCAAAGTGAAGACACAACAAATGTATTGAGAAAAATATTGTGCGCGACAGCAGGGTCATAAATAAAACTACACAAGAGTTGCAGCCAGCAGCAGCAGCAGCAACATCTTTCTATCTTCATCCAGCAAAATCGATTATTAGAAAGCCTTACCACGGCTGTCACACGCTAACAACAAACAACTTATTATAATCCACACTTTAAAGAGAAAAAATAATAACAATAATGCAACCACCGCACCATCATATCTTCACTAGTCATTCCTATGCAGCAGTTGTAATGATAATTACTATCTATCTAGCTTTTTTTAATGTTTTAGCCGCAACAACTCTCTCTCTCTCTCTCTCTCTCTGTGTACAACTTCCCATGAAGTGTATAATTTGACCGAGAATCTTGAATCTTGAACAGCGTGAACCAACAAAGTTATGCACATCAGTAATATTTCATTACTCATGTCATGCCCAAGCCGCTGCTGCGTTACTTTCTGTAGAGCTGTATTTCACGGCTTTGCGTTGTATGAAAAATGTTATTATTATTATTATTATGAACCAGAAGAAGAAGAAGAAAAAAAATATATATGCGAGTCTGCTGCTGGCGCTGCGCTGCGCCGTTGCTGTTACAAGAAAAGGAGACAAAGTTTATGCAAGCGTCTCTGTCTCTCTCTCTGTTCTTCCACTCCGATTCTGACCAAATGGTAGAGAACCTTCCAACAATGCGTGCAAGCAAAATACTAATTATAATAATAACCAGCTATACTGCGACTGTATGCAGTGTCAAGTTCACGGTGAACATTTTAAACTAGTTTTCAAAAAGAAAACTAGAGCTGCTTTTTTTTATCAACAATAATAAATATTATTGTTTTGACTGAATGAATTACTCAAACAGGAAAGGATAGGATGGGAGAGAGAAAGAGAGAGAGAGAAAAAAAACGAGAAATATGAATATTGTTTTGAAAGAGTAAGTGGTAAGTGTATTTTATTTAATATAGTTATATAACAACAGCAAAGTTTTTAGTACCTTCTGTTCATGATGATTAAGTTGTGTAATATGTACTCAGACTCTGGCAGTTAAATTGATTGCAACTTGCTTTACCACCACTGCGTATTTACTGCTACCAGCACTTCCAACACCCAACAAATAACTGCCCTGATGTTATTTTATTTTCTCTGAAACTTTTTTTTCCTTTCAAAATGCTGTTTTCTTTTCGCTGCTGACCACTAATGGTATGTGAATAATAATATTATTGTTGTATATATATATATTATTTTTTTGAAATGGAAGTGTCTTGTTCGGAAGAACTGTTTCTTATTTGCGCTGTTTGGTTTGAAAAATATAATATAATATTTTTTTTTGAAAAAAATAAGATGAAAGACAGATTGCTCAGCAGAAGAATCAGTTGAATGAGCACACAAAAACTAATGATGAATTGTTATAACGGTTGTGACAGAAGAATGGAAGAGCAACGAACGTTTCTTTTGCTTCCTCGTCCTTCTTTGAATGCACAAAAACTACTCGAGGAGGAGAGGATACTTCTCTTCTTAGTAACTCTGCTGCTGCTGCTTTTCTTTACTTTTCTGCTACAGTCCGACGTTACTTTGCTCTGACTCAAGTCTGCTCGTACTTCTTCTCTTGAAGCTCTTTATACTCCTTGCTTGCTTGCTTGCTGCTGAAACCACTTTACGTCTCGAATGAGCACTTTTCTAATATTGCAATGCAGCAGTAGTAGTGGTGGCGATGATGATGGGTCTATATAGTAGTTTGTAAGCAGCCAAAAAAACTACATGCATGCAAAGAAATACTAGGAACGAAGAAGTAAGAAGACGAAGAAGAAGATGAACAAGATGTGTGCGAGAGAGTGTGTGTCTAAGTGTGTGTGATACCAGTCCTACACGCACATATTAATGTAACCAGCAGTACAACAACAACAACAAGAGCAAGTCAAGTCTGACGAATTGAACGAAATCCAACCGACTATATAATAATAGCAATAATAATAATAATAACAAGAAGCGCATACATGTATGAATATTACGGTACTACCACATCCACCACCACTTCCACTTCTACTCAATACTCTCTCGATACCCATACAAAACTAGCCAGCCAACTGCTCTTTATTCCTTTTTTCTATTCAATTCACAGACAAGTCTGAGTTCCAGAAGAGCTCTGAAAGTTACTCTCTGAAAGATAGCAAATTACTCAGAGCTTTTGGCTTCTTTTTTTTGTGCATTACTCATGCTATGCCAGGATGACTATGCCTGCTGCTGCTGCCGCTGCTAATACAACTTTTATATGACGATGACGACGTTGTTGACGATACGATATCTTTTTTTTTCTCTCCCTTTTATAATCATCATCATGCCAGCTAAAACTTTGCTTACTTCCCCTCTTCTCTTCCTGAAAGGAAAAAAAACGAAGAAGAAGAAGAAGGGAGTATTATTATTATGGATGTATATAATACGGCATTCATGGCATGCATGGCACTATGCAACGAGAACGCATAGTTAGCATAACAAAAAATATCCTCTCTGTCTCTCTCTCTCTCTCTCTCCACGCCAACAACAAGGATCAAAGTGAACAGTTTTTCTGGTCTATATTATGCACTTTTATCGCAGGGATACCACTGCTTCTACTACTACTACTACTCCGCGAGGGTTTAGCAAGAAAGAGCAAGAAGAAACAAATAATAATGTGTATATATATATACATATATAGAATATTATTATATATAGATATCTGCTGCTGCTGTATTATGTATTAATGCTCATCTACTTTTTTTTATATACTACTTCATTTGAAAGAGGTATGGAATGAAGAGCCAGAGAGAGAGATACCATTTTGGTATGTATGTTTTTATGTACTGTTATCAATGATGCAGGTACAACAACAGGAGAAGGAGAATAGTGATATTTTATGCACAGCAAACAAATAATATTATTAGGTAGGTATATACTTTTTTTACTGTCACACAACACAACAACAAGGCATACATGGATAATAATAATACTCGTGTATAAATGGGCATGCATATAAAATAGGTATTACATGTGTATTTTCATGGGTACATGAAAAAATATTTCTTGAACATTCCAATTCCACAGTATTATTATTATTATTATTATCGTGAATCATGATCATCAAGAGAATGTACATATTTACACGTATACGCTATTTGTGTTTGCATATATACCACTTTTCAATTCCTTCCGTATCCATCATTGATGCTGATGCGATGACGATTATTATTATTATTATTAGGTATATGTGGTGAACAGTTAGCTTAGCTCCTATTTTAGCAGTCTTCTGCAATCTGCTGCTGCTATTCTCTGTTTGACACAGAGGAGGAACGAAGGAAAATAAGAAGAGATGATGATGACGACGACGACGACGTGGGGATAATGATGATGACAAATCCAAAATACAAGTGAGAAAGACAGAAAAATGCACAACGACAACGATGCAAGTGCTTAAGAGAAGTGCATATTGGTGTTGTTGTGTAGCCGTGGTAGTCATAGTGAAAAAAAAAGTTTTTGCTGCGGCTGCTGTTGTTGTTGTTGGCAGTTGAGAGAACAAACGACCATGATATATATATATATATACATATACATATATTGGCATTGCAGTGTCGGCGGCGGCGGCGGCGGATGCACATTTTAGGTAAAAGTGCGTTACACTGCATTGATCGCGGTCTTAATCGTAATTTGTGACTTTTTAGATTAGATGACTAGTGTACAAAGAAGAAAAAACGGTGACTCGCACCTACTGACTACCAAATAAAATTGTAATAGCACAAAGGATCCGAGAGGAGTGTATATGAAGATAATGATAATGATGGAGTACAAGCGAAAAAAACGACAAGATGGAATTAGCAAAGTACAAATAGCGATAATACCAAAAAAACAACATGAGACGCAACAGCAGCAGCACAAAGAAAGTGACTACTAGTAGCAGACGATATTTATCATCAGAGAGGGTAGTAGTAAAGTACACCAACTTTAATGACTGTGACTTTTTTTGCTGTTTTGTTCTTTCTTTTCTTGCGAGTGAGTAAAGGAAAAAAAACAGTTAAAAAACACAAGGCAGAAGGGCACACAACAAAAAGATGACGGGCTACTGTTGCTTGCTTACTGCTTTATAAGTAAACTAGGGGAAAACTGGTATTAATCATCATTCCCAACTCGTCATGAGCAGACCAAACCAATAATACTACCAAAAAAGTTATATTATTCTTTTCTGAAGACGTAAACTGAGATTAACCATTTCTTAAGCCTGTTTACATGTCATGCATGCACGATTTTTTTTTTGCTTTTCTTCTCTCTCTCTCTCTCCCTCACTTCTTTGAATAGAGTCAAGTGAAAAAGGTAAATAATAAATTATTACATATTATTATCGGTAAAAAATGCAGATTAGGATTTGTATTGGGCATATATATATATATATATTTATGTGATAGGAATTATATGATTACTTTATAGTTTTTATACCGTTTTGTACGTTCGCACCCGCTCTATAATATGTTCTGCTAAAGTCTCGTTAAGGAAAAGTTTTCGAACACGAATAAAATCAACAATTTTTTTCTTCTCTCTCTCTCTTTAAACTAATTGGAATTTTCATTCAATGTGTGTACAACAATGATACCGCATACTAAGGTTGTAGTAGTTGTTGTTGTAGTAGTAGTTGTAGCTGTGGTAAGACATTGTTTTCTATGTAATATATTTTACATGCAGCATACCTAAATAGTATGCTTGTATGCTTGCATTGCACCTTTTGATTTGCTTCTTGTACTACGAACGAACATTGCACATTTTTTTTGTAAGAGTATTTATACCACCACTGCCATCACCAATGAAAAGGGTTGTTTTTTTGCGGAATGCATAGTCTTCTTCTCTAACTGCATTCATGGAATAGTTCTTGCACATTGATTTTTTTATATATACCTAAATAATAGGTAGGTATGTAGATAGGTAACATATGAGAAAAAAATGTTTTAGCAATTAATTAATACACGAAAAAAACGTAGGTAATAAGGGAAAAAAAGAAATTTTAAATTCTGACCAACACAATTTTTAATTCGAGCAATATAATGGTTTTCGTGTATTTATTATCTGTACCAATAATTTTTAATTATTTTCAGTGTTTCTCTCCTATCATCCACATAACTTATATTACTTTTCTTCTTCTTACTATACTACTACTACTACTATTATTATTACGCTTAAAGCTTCTCTTATCATTCATTCTTAAATTATGTTTTATGCACATGGCACGTGTTTTTTTGCTCTTGCTCGATACCGTGCCTAAACACTTGAAAAAAAATAAAGGATTTGTATTACATTTTTTTTCTAAAAGAATAATGTATTTTGTTCGTGATGTTAATTAGCAAAAGTATTTAACGTTACGATTTAAACAATAATGTTCTTTTGAAGACGAAGACGAGTGCCCTAGTTGAATGATGCTGCAGCACAGTAATAATAACAGAATCATAATATACAGAAGCATGCTGCGCACATTACCTGAAATTGATCATAATATTTTTTTTCTTAGAGAAGAGGGGATGATCATGAGCACCATCCATTTTATTAATTTGGCAAAGAAACCCTGTCTGCATATTATCTTTTGTTATTCTCTTCTTTCGTATGCACGGTTTTACTTTCAATCTTTGGTAAACTGACCATGATGCATTGCCATCAATTTATGGTCGTGTTTACAAAACGAAACCCATAGTTTCTCTCTCGCTCATCACTTTTAGAATGCAATAACGCTGGTGCTGCTGATACCATTGTCATTCTTTTGGCAGAGAATGCATGCATTGTGTGGCGATGAAGATTTTGATGGTGATAATAATAATAATAATAATAATAGTAATACGATGATGGCAATGTGAAAGCTAAAACTTGAGGAGGAGAAGAAGAGTAAAGAACGTAATAAATCCAATTGAATGGCAGAGCAGGCGAGTAACCGAGTTGTTGTGAGTGGTAGTAGTAGTAAAGTAAAATAAATGAAGACTTATGATATCTTTGACTCGTTTATTAAGCCTTGATATTGAACTTGATGGAATAGCAGAGCAGCAGAATATAAAAGTGCACGCACATATGTACATACACACACTCACAACACGTCCAAAAAAAATCCGTACGGATTGGATGGCGATGGTGGACTTTTGATATATCCGAGGTGGTGGCAATGTGTGTATTTAGCATGCTAAAATGCATGCGTTCCACCACCACCATCATCACGATCACCCTCCCAAACCCACAGCCTTTAGCGTAGGTCTGCCAACTTTACTATATTATTATTATGCCTTTCAATACATTTGTATGCAGTTTGATACTTTTCCTTCCTCGAAAACATTTCTTGCTGCTGCTGCTGCTGATTCATTCATTTTTTTTCTATATTACAATTTTATTGCAGTAGAGAAGAGGGAACGAGAGGACTTTACGAACTCATTCTCCGGTTTTTATTTCCCCTCTCTCTCTCTCTCTCTTGTCGTCTTCCTATACTAGATATTCTCTACTATCCCCTCAAAAAAATGTACAAGCATGCACGGAATTATGTTAGGAAAAAATATTTTTTTCCCCCAATAGCAAAATGCAATGGAGTAATCTCTGATGAATTACTGACAGAGTTGAGTAGTCTGGATGGATAGAGGGCAAATGAAGCCAGGACAGGGTTGATTGCTTTTTTTTTCTCGGAAATGAAATTGCTCCTGGTTTGTACTTTGTACACGACTACTACTACTACCGCTACTACAACCACGCTATCGTGACATGCTACATCAACTACTACTACACAGAGAAAAACAACATAACGATGATGATAATAATAATATTATCGGTGATTTTAAGGGTTCGATAAGGAAATTACGGCAAAAAAATACAAGGAGTTCTCGTGGCGCAAAGCTGTAAAAAAATATACACACATATCCGACTTTGTATCTGATAATAGTCACCCAACTTGTTTACTTTTGGGTTTGATTCCGTGTAGCTACACACGCGTACACGCAGAATATTACGCACAATTCGGTGAGGCTTGTCTGTGTACGTGTAATATGCTGTAGTGGTGGTAGTAGTCCTGATCATCATCATCACCGCCGCGTCTGAAGAAAAATAATATTGTAAAACGTGGAATACATATATTATATATATATAAGTATATATACAAATATATATATATATATATATAATTATTTTTTATATTGGGTATAGATATATCGACGAGAAAGAGAGTTCATCCCTTTACATGGGTTGTGAGCAGTGAACAAAAACACAAGAGTGCCATAGCCACAACAACAACTCGTCTCTGGATTTTTCATGAGCAAATGGCTCAAGTTTAGTTTTGCTTCACAATAACAACTTGCAACTTACTCAAGCCAAGCTACGCATATTGCATGCCACAAAGTAAAGTGTTTGTTGGAGAGAAAGAAAACAGAAAGAGAGAGAGAGTGGCGACGACTTTACGCTATGGAGAAATAGTTGGTCGCCTGTGATGTGAATATTGTTTTTGTTGTCGAATGGTAATGTGATTTAGCAAGAGTTGTGTATTTGCTGCTGCTGCTGGTAAATGTCTAAAACTAAAGTGAAATTAGTAATGTGCTGCTCTTGCACGCACACTCATACACTCATCGTCAGCAGACATTGAAACTTTTCAGAAGAAGATGAGCACTGGATGAGCATTTATAGAAGTTGGAAAAATAGAGAGAGAAAAACAGCTGAAACGTCAACATTCTCACTAAAGAAGATACATACTACTTAACTCACTACTATACCGACAAATCCATCCAATTTTCGTGTAGCAGTAGTAGTAGTGGTAATGCTGCTGTAGCTAATAATGTGAGAAAGAGAATCTTTTCATCCTTATAAAAATATTGGTATTCTTGTCTG
>JAHZMT010000221.1:0-10664 GCA_027743785.1 Sinhomidia bicolor
TTTTTTTCTCTTTTTTAAATCATTTTTTCAACTCTCTTTCAAATCATTCATCAGAATTACTCAAGTCTTTTTTCTAAAACATCTTTTTCCTCTTTTCTCTCTCTCAGTTCCTTTTCATATTATAATAAGCAGTTCTACAGAATTTTTCAAGCCCTTCTTATTTTTTTTCTATTTTCTTGAGAGAAGACCTTCCTTCCGCTTATATTTCTCTCTCTCTTTGCTTTCTCTCTCTCTTGCTTTCTCTATCTCTCTTTCTATCGCTATTTTTTACCACCTTGTCTATTTTTCTCTCTCTCTCTCTTGCCTACTTTTTCTATCCATTTAGCTTCCACATCAGAGTAATTACGCATTTCACTTTGAATTTACTTACAAGGGAATCTCCAAGTAGGTACACGGCTGCGCTTACTTTTCCAACGCTGCTCGCCTCCAATAACTAGCCTAGCATTTCTCAAGAAGAAGAAGAAGAAAAAAAGTAAGTGAGATGAAATGGGAGCACAGCTTTTTTTCTTTCTCTCTTTCAGGCAGAAATAAAAAATAAAGACTCTTTGCCGACATGTTCCTCTGTTTTTGTGCTCCCAACTTGCAAAGTACCCGAGTAAGAATGCATGGGTGTATAGAAATTTGAAAAACTGACATCATCAAGAGAAAGCAACCCACTCACTGCTGCTGCGTATAATAATAATAATAATAGTAATAATAAAAAGGGATATAGACAAGTGACGAGAAGAAGGACGAAGCAATAACAAGTGCAAGTTTTCTGACGATATTAAAAAACCAGAGAGGATAAAAAACAAAAGCATTTTTTTCCATTTCTTTCTCTCTTTCTCTCTCTCTCTCTCTCACTCTCAGCTTTCAAGTGTAACTCTGCTTTACAACAAGCTTTCTTTTTTATCTCGCTTTCTTCTCTCTTTCAATCCATCTTTCAACAATTCTCAAATGTCTAATAAAAAGCTGGTAGTGTTTTTTGTGCTTGTGCCTCGCCGCTTTACTGTTTTCATTGAGCACTCAGCTCTCTCTCTCTCTCTCTCTCTCTCACTCGCTTTTTTCCCTCTGGACACAATCTGGACAAGAAAGAAAGTTACCCCATCCGCACTCAACTGGCTGGAGCCAACAAAAATTTTTCCAAAAAGTATAGAAAATCCACCACTCTCCCTTTCTCTCTCTCTCTCTCTCTCTCTCTCTCGCTTTTCACTTGGACTGCTTTTTGGCAACACACCAAAGTACATGGTAACTTTGCTCTTCCAACCACCACCACCACCACCATTCTTGTCGTTCCCGTTGCGTAGCGTCTCTTGTAAGTCTATTTTTATTGCTAATGCTTTAATTTTGCCTTGCTAAATATTTGCTGGAGGAGGAAGGAATCTGACAAAATGAAAAAAAATATATTTATATATTTACTAATGCTACTACTAATACTACTCGCTCTCTCGCCGCTAGATTTGTCATAATATTTAAACGCGCCAGAAGAAAAAAAAAGACATTCACATTCCGGAATGTTTTTCTTTTTGCTCCCTTTTGCAATAATGGAAGTATTTATAATAGCTCGCCTCTAAAACAGGGAAGCAGCGTGGTAGCACTAATGAGGAGGACGACGACGATGATAGATAGATAGTGCAGGGGAGGCAGTGCGTGTTGACATGATAATTTCCACTCTGACAATGAACACGATGATGATGATGATGATGATGATAGTTTATCTACTAAAATACACAGCGGCAAACTAATGATATAAATGTGCAAATAGTCGTCACATGTCTATAAGTTGTGTAATGAAAATAATCAGAGAAAACACTCGATGATGACGGTAGTTTCGTGCATGCTTACCGAAATTACCCAAAAGTTGGGCGTTGGCTTCCACGTGACACGATGATATGTTTTGTCTGTCTCTCCAGCCGTCAAACTAACTAATCACCATAACTTTACTGAAAAAAAAAGAAGAATTTCCCCCGTTCCCCCGTACATTACTACCTCCACACATTATTCAAACATACAGAAAGGGAGACAAGTCAACAGAGGCTAAGCAAGCACACTGCAGTAACATGAGGCAAGTATTATTATTTTTTTTTGGAAAAAAAACTTCACAGTTGTGATAATAATTATTATTATTGTTACTATTATGTACGTGTTTATTTATTTCAATAGAATTTATTTTAGTGAGTGAGAGGATAGCGTGAAAAAATGGAGAGATGATGGCTCAAGATTAGATAAATATAATTACTACAAAAATAGAATTAGCTCGCAGCCAGCCACAAACAGGAAAGTGGACGTTTTCACGAAACCTTTTATGGACACTAATTTTTCCGGGTTTCTCCGAAAAAAAAAACATTCTATGTGTTCTCTAGAGAGACAGAGATAATAAATAAGTAGGAAAGATGTTTATGCAATGAGCTAGCAACTTTTCATATTCCAGTGAATTATCATCATCATCATCATCATCGGCAACCATCCTGTTGCGTTGACGTTTCCTTTTGCTGGCATGCGTTAAACTAATAAAAAATTCATTCCGGTGACTAATAATAATAATAATAATAATAAATAGTGTAGGCAGGGCACAAGCAAGCACACAAGCAACAGCAGCAGTCATGTTTGCTGTAGTTTTGGAATTGTGGTGATGACGGTGATGGTGGTCTGGTTCTCTGGTTTGATGTTGACGTCGAGCTAAAAACCGGAGAAGGATACGTAAAAGCTTTTATTATTATTATTATATTATATATTCGGCTTCTCTCTCCTTCCGGTGTCATTTATTAATTATTCTTGCGTTGTTCGTTGGATGACTAAATGAGCAGCAGAGGAAAGAAAAAAAAACAGGGCAGAAACAGTGCGTGCTAAGGTAAGTCAGAGTAGTAAAGTAGGGGAACTTGGTTGGATTTTTGGATTCTATCAACCTGGTTTCCTGTTTTGGGGATTCTTGCTACTTGAGACGGCAGCACAACAGTCGCCGGAACACTTTCCACGTTGGCTAGCTACATATACGTACAATGAAATTTTTTGCCGTAATTTCTCTCCGTTGTTGGTGGTCGACTCTCCTTGTAAAGTTATTGAGAGAAGGACGGGGAAAAATATAAAAAAACGAGTAGTGTAGAGTGGATCCCTCTCTGCTTTCTTATCAATTTAGCCGATTTGCAGTAGAAGCAGCAGCAGTGGTGGTGGTGGTGGTGGTAAGAACGAACAGAGAGGCTGGATGGTTGGCTTTATTTTCGCAGAGGAATTAAGTGAGTCGTCGAGGAGTAAAGTTAATTGTGTACATGCATGGCTAATCTGCTCTGATTTCTGAATGCTGCTGCTCTCTGATGAATGATGATGACGAGGACGACGACGAGAAGAAGGAGGAAAGGGAGGCAGACCTGAAATTATAGAGAGAGAGATGTGCAGATGTAGTAAAAGAGAACGAGCCTTTTGCTCTGAACTTGTTGGTCGTGTTTCCTAGATGGCTACACATTGGCGGTCATTTACGCAAAATGATTTAATCAAAGAGCACAGCCAGAGAGAGAGAGAGCGGCGCAGCTAGAGATAGAACTGCTAATTGAGCTGTGTGCTCCCAATTTTCCCTGAGCATGTTTTAAAATAACGAAACGACTTCAACCGGTAATTTGTGCTGGTGATGCGATGCAGCAGCGGTGGAGGTGGTGGTGGTGGGTGATGATCATGGTTCATTTTCAACAGCCTAATCTCATCCATCCTCTTTGCTACTTCTGCTCTCTTTTTTTACCATCACCCTCCACCTCCACCACCTCCATCTCCTTCTCCTCGTCATCACCATCAGCCCAACCAGAGACTGAACAGAGGGAGCAAAGGTGAAACAGCAAAAATGGAGAGACGTGTAAGCCCTCTTGTTACATTTTACCATCATCATCGTCGTCGTCGAGTCAGACAGACAAGAGTAGTGGTGGTCGACTGGTTAATGATCACGTTCAACCTTTTTATTTTACATAATTTCCATGCACTTTCATCTCTCTCCCTCGCTCGTTCACTCCTCCGATTATAAACAAAGCAGAAGGGGAAATATGTATACTAAATTGTTGTACTTGTGCTGCTGCTGCTGCTGCTACCGCAGCACATTCAGCTAGATGTGCGCACGGATATAATATGAGGATGATGTGCTGCCAGGCCACAATCATCGTCAGATAGATGGATAGATAGATAGACAGAACATAAGAGCGCGTGAAACTATGGACGCGTTCAGCTGCAAATAATTTTTTCACTCATGCAGGCAACCAGCCTCACACTTTGAACACGAGATTATTCCATTTTATTGTGAGCACTGCTCTGTGCATACAGTAATGTTGCTGTGCTGTGCACTGACAGAGCGGACAATAGAGAGCGAATATAATAATCATAATAGCATATTCGCCTTTCACCACCACCACCTTCTCCCTTGATCATCATCATTGCATCCGTGCTATCAGTCGTCGTCATTAGCACCACATTTGAACGAAACAAAAGAGCAGCAGCAGCGAAGAGATCTTTTTTTTAAAAAAATAAGTGCACAACATACTCTTTATTTCTTCTTTCTTTGGAAAATAGACAAAACATTTGCAGCTAGTCGCTTAAACTTGCAAGTTGTGCATCATTTTAATGGCATTTCTACACTGTCTTGTTCCTCCCATCCTTTTCTTAATATACCTTTCTCATGATCAAACTGTACCGGAAGTTGAAAGCCACCACTTCCACCGCCGACTCCGCACAAACCATCGTGATCATCATGCTCATTACCGTTTTCATCAACACCAGAGGAGATGAGCAGTGTGGTGGCTGGATGGATTGCTCAAGTCTGCTTGTGCAGCAGCAGCAGCAGTGGCAACAGTTAACTGGCTGCACTTAATAAGTAATCTCCTTTCCCCCAAACTAGACTCTCTTTTTATCATTCTTCTTTTGCCATTCAAGTCGCAGGCTGCTCAGTTCTTTATTTCAGGGAAATAATCATGGTCGACGGGTCCTTCCACTCACTCAGTCAGCTCCAGCAGCAGCAGCAGCAACAGAGGCAGCAGAATGCCCGTGTATTCTTTTACACGGAGAGGAAGGGATAACGGAAATGAGTTTATGAGAAACATGAATAACACAACATGCAAGCATACTTTCTCCTTTCAGCACTACATACTGTCTTCTTCCTTCTCCTCCTCCTCCTGCTGCTGCTGCTGCTACTCCATCCAAAAGAAAAAAAAATATTTAAAAAAAGAAAGAATTCTCCTCTTTCCTCCTTACTTACTCACCAGCTCACTCACTCCCCTCCACTTATTTTTTTAAAGCTAAAAAAATAAGTGGAAAGGAAACAAAAAGGGAAATACGTAGATTCTCTCTACTCCACCCCGTGTGGTTCGGCTGCTCTATATATATTTTTTTTCTTTGTCTCTTTGTATTCCATTACAACACAGGAATGCTATGAAAATGTAGACAAGAATTCCATTCTCTCTCTCTCTCCTCTTGTCTGCCTTTTTTTTACCTTCTCCCCTCCATTTTATTTTACATTTTTACCTTCCCTCCGCTCCCACTCCTCCGAACGTTGAACACTGCATATTTTTTTATTTATGCATTTTTCCCACCACACACGGTCGGTGTGCACTCTTTCTCTTTATTATTATCCTTTTGCTTTTCAAAACTTTTTTTTTCTCAAAGTAAAATAATAATAAAAAAATAGTCAACGGCCAGAGAGAGAGAGAGAGAGAGAGAGCATAGAGGGGTGATGATAGAGCAGGGAGAAAAATATGTGAGAAATAATATGCATAGCATCTCGAAATACCACGGCCACATCAAAAAAGTTTTGGAGGATGTTTGCGTCTCTCTCTCTTTCTCTCTCTGAGCATATGCGTTTAAGATATGCCTTTATGCTGCTGTTGTGGTATTGTTTTCGCTGTTATTAGACAACCTATTCAAAAAATGTCTTTGTAGCTGGGCTCTTTTTTAACTTGCTTTTTTGAGTGCTGCTTTGTTTCTTCCAACGAGACTAGTCATCTGACGTAAAACTGAAAATGGTAAAAAAAAAATCATTTTACTCCTGCTGCTGCCAACGAACGACGACGACGACTACATCTTGTTATGGTGATCATTATTATTATTATTAGATTGCCGTTAAAGACAGTTCACGTCCTCCAAATTCTCCACTGACCTAACCTTTCAGGTTTTTCCTGTTGATTTTTTTTCTCTTTTTCTCCTGTCTCCCCTGTCGCCTTCCTCTGTAAAACTTTAAACCATCTGACCATTATCACTGCCACATAAAATACAAACTGCCATTTCTTTCTTCTCCGCAAAACCGTCAGCCGTGAACCGTGTTTTCCGATTTCCTCCTCTTCACTCCTCTCGCTCGTTTCGTTTCCCGCTCTGGTTCAGCGTTCAACGCTACGTGACGTTCAATATTTGTAGTTGTTGTTGTCGTCACCCACGGCACACTCAGTCACCGCTTTCAACTGCTACAACCTTTTTTTAAATTCATTTTCTTTTACTAGGTAATCTTTTCAAATGTCGGATGAGCAAAAGGAATAATGCAATCTTTGCAACTTAGAAATTCAGTAGTCAAAAGTCAATCGAGTGTAGCCATGACCTTCCAATAAACGTCAAATGAAATTAAAATGTTTTAGAAAGGCTATTGAATTGCAAACTTTAAAAAACTTTAAAAATTTGTTGATTGCAAATTCGTTTGCTTCCGTCCCCTGAAAAGCGTACCTTGTGTTGGAGCACTGGCAGTGCAGTGCAGTAGAGTACAACCAGTTTTCAGTCAGTCATCAGGGGAGCGAACCAGTTCCACTCCGATTTTATTGTTCTTCATGTCCTTTTTTTCTTTTGCTGTCATTCCTCCTTCCTTCTTCTCCTACTTTTTTTTCTCTTTCTCAAGACCGAGAAACAAGTGACCCTGCCTGCTTGCTTGCCACCGCTGCTGCTCCTTTTCAAATGCGATTATATACATTTCACATGTCAATCCTACTAAAGGGATCCTCCATCCATTCACTCACTTTGCTTTTCTGTAGCACCACCACCGCCGCCACCGCCACCACCACCATAAAATCCTTCTTCTCAATTTTTTTTTGCCTTCCTGCTGCCTTCCCTTCTCGCTCCTCCGCCTCCTCTCCTCTTCTCTCTAAAACCAGTCCATCACTCCAGGGAGAAGAGAGAGAGAAGGAGAGCAGCACATCTATTTATTGTAACAGATTCCCAAGAAAATGAAAAGAAATGGAGACGAGGTGGTGGCAGTTGAACGTTCTCAAAGTTGTTGTGCTGCTGCCGCTCTAACTGCGCGTCACAACAAGAAACGGAGAAACCCATTAGGGTTTCCATCAATGAACCTTGTCGCCATCATGTTGTCGTTGGTGGTGGTGGTGGCGGTGGATTTTGGTGGTGGTATGGAGCAGGCAGCAGCAAAGTGCTCTACCTACCTACCCACTCCTCTTTTCTCCCGGCATAAAAACGCAGAAGAAGAAGAAATTGTCATGATCGTGATGATTATCTTGATCCTGTTATGTGGAATGTTGTTGTCGCTGTTGTTGTTTGTGTGTGTTTCTCTCTTCTCGTTACGAAAAAAAGGTGGTCGTAGTTCTCTGCTTGTAAATCGCTTATTTTCGATGTTGCTTTCCCGTCCTTTTTTCTCTTTCTCTCTTACAAAATGAAGTTAGCTAGAACCTAGAGCTACTCCAAACAGCAAGCAAGCAAGGTAATAAATAAATTCAAGTGGAAATGCTCTCGCTGGCCAAGCAAGGCTTGGATACTGATCATGATGACGACGATGATGGCGACAGCGTAAATAAATAAAGAGTGCAAAGAAGAAGAAGAAGAAGAAGAGAAACAAGTTCAAAGTGAATTGAGAGTTGTTGCTTCCATCCAACTGCTTTGCTGCTGTTTTTTTTTCAAAAAGTACAGAGAGAATTGGGAAGAAGAGCGTATTTACTTGTTTACTTATTTATCCATTTGCTCAATTTTTTTCTCTCTCTCTCTCTTATAATGTCGCACCCAATGCGCTCATCTAGCTCTGATGAACAAATAAAACCTGCTTAACTCCGCGTCTGCAATATGAGATGCTTTTTTAAAAAAGTAGTGAAATAAATAAATCAGTACTAAAAAAAGGGAGAAAGTAGCACACGGAAACTTTCATTTTTAAAAACATTTTCCAAAAAAAAAACAACTTTTGTCGCTTTTGCTGTTAGTATTGCTTTGCCGCTAGCTAAATAAAAAAAATTTTCCCCATTTTATATTTTCTTCTCCTGTCGTTGTATTCTGTGTGGGCATCAAAAAAAATGTACAAGGTAAAAAAAAGAAACATACATACATACATACAGCTTGAATCCCGGTAATAAATTTTTAAACTTGGAGAATTCTCTTTTGATATTTCCTTTCTCAAAACTAAATAATTTACATCCATTTAATTCTCTTCTCTAAAAAAATCTCTTTCTCTCTCTCTCTCTCTCTCATCACTTTGTAGTTTACTTTTTATATCAACCTTTTTAAAAAGTAATTCACTTTTTTTTTAAAAAAATTATTTCAACTTTATTTCAAAAAGTCGTCAAGTGGCCATGTTCTATATTTTTGTTGTTATTGTATTATCTTTTCATTTTTGTTTTATTTGTTGTTCTCTCAGTTTCTATAGTTGACTGTGCAGAAGGATTTAAAACATCAAATTGAAAGAAACATTTTTTATTTTTGCCGTTATTGGTTGTTTCTTGTTCTTGTTGTTGTTCCGTTCTTCCTTGATTATTGCATTATTGTTTTTCTTCTCTTGATATTTATTTCAGAGACTGTCGGGTGGTTAGAGATCCACAAACCCTTAAATCCAAGGGATATGGATTCGTTTCATTTGTCAAAAAATCGGTAAGTGGCATCTCACAAACAAAGCAAAAAAAACCTGATGAAACCAAAAAAAACCAAAAAAAAACAAAACAAACAAACAGAAAAAAAAATCAGACTCTGGCCGAGATCCGAAAAAGAAAATTGAAAGTCATCATAATTACTACTAATTTACTTTACAAAAAGAATATATTATCTATACACATATTTATTTGTTTAGTTTCAACGGATTTCAATTGCCAAGGGCAAACAACTAAGTTTATTAATGATACCTTTTCAAGCTTCTTATTTTTTTTATTATCAAAATTATCAACTATTCTTTTCAAATTTTTCATTAATTTTCTACAAAAAATAAACAATTGAGGAAAAAACAGCTCTCTCTCTCTATATCTATAGTAGCAATAATGACGATGATGGTCATCCTCATCGTCATAATTTTAATAACATTTAATTGCATTTTTTTTCATAATTTACTACTACTACTATTATTATCATTATTATAATTATTACTACTACTACTACTATATATACAAATTATAATAATTATTATTATCTACTTCTCTACTCTCTTTCAATTTATCTATAAATTAGCTGCATCCCAGTCAGTTTTTTCTTGATTCTCATATACTCTATATTTTTGATATTACTCGCTCTACTTGCACACTTTCACTTGTGCTCCACCTTGTCTAATTATTTATTTATGTTTCCTTTTTTTCTCTTTCTGCCTTCTCTCTTTTCTGTAGGAGGCTGAAGCCGCGATAGCAGCGATGAACGGGCAGTGGCTAGGAAACCGAAGTATCCGAACCAACTGGGCGACTAGAAAACCTCCTCCACCGAAAAATGAAGGTTAGTTCTTTCTTTTGCTCGAAAATAAAATAAAATTCGGCAAAACTTTTTTTTCTTCGCCTTCGCCCTCTTCTTCTCATTACTATTCCACTCAAGTGCAGAAAAATGAGAGTGATGATGACGATATCGACAGAGAGTGGGTTGGTCCCTTCTCAATTGCATCATTTTCTTCTACCATCATCATTATCACCATCATCATCTTATACTCTTTTGCAGCCTTGTTCTTGTTGTTCCGACGATTACTATTATTATTATCGGTTATCGGTTGGGTTAACTTAAAGTACAAGACAAGAAAACAAAAAAAAATTTCTCAACCCGTTTGCTCAAGAGCGTACATACTGTGTAGCTGCTAGCTATATAGGCTGCAGTCATCTACTCCATATTTTCTTCACGCTTCACCCATTCTCATTGTGGAAACCTCAAAAAGCATACGATTTTGTCAGCCTTTCGAAAAGAGAGAAAGAGGAAGAAAAAAAATCAGCTCATGATCCCATTCGCATTTCCCATGATCTCGTCTTGTCCTCGGCATCAACATCATCATCAGCATCAGCTTTCGCTCCTTTATACATATTTGTTTTCCTCTCCTTCCTTTACTCTACTACAGCAATGCAATGTTGTTGTTTTGTATTATGATATGATCTGATGATCATCATCATCATCACCACCACCACGACTGGTACTCTGAAAACGATGAGGATCTCACAAAAAAGCAGCAGCAGCAGCAGTAGTAGCAAGAGCAACAACAACAATATCCAATACAACAACTACTACTGCATTGCTGTTTTTACGACCACGACGTTGTTGTTGTCCTCGTTGTCGTCGACATGACGATAGCGTTTTTTTTCTTTGTTGCCATCCATCCGCTTTTTTATATCTTTAACAAGATGTGTTGCCGCTGCTGTTGTTGTTGTTCTTTTTATTTTATTTTTTTTTGCCACTGATGATATGTAGTCGTAGTGGTAGTCGTAGAGAAGCGAGAGAATACCCAAAGCTGTTATGACATTGGGTTTGCTGGCTGACACAGAAAAAAAATGTTTTTCTTGTTTTTTTTT